>JAVJIF010014774.1:0-101034 GCA_038442645.1 Agave tequilana
TTAAGCCTACAAACTCTAATAGCTTCAACTGCAGTTTTATTTCAATCCCCATGTATGCGTATCGCTCATCAGAGTTGGGCCTCCTTTGGGTTTGAAAGTTTTCTTATGGAATCACTTATATGAATTTTCTATTCACCATGTATAAAGTGGTATTAAAGCTAAATTAATTTCAGAACAATATAAATATGAGATATACCTTCTTCATTAGCCATTTCTGACACTTATGCAATCTTACTTGAGGTGACTTACTTTCTTGTAGAAGTATGTAATGACCTTAGGCTTCTTCTCCTACTTTTGTCACTTAGGATCAGCAACTGTAGTGTTATTTATGTTTCTCCCTTTAGTTTTTTTTTAATAATTAGAAATATTATCCTGGATGCTAAGTGAACATTTTCAGTCTTTTCTTATTTCAATCTCTCTTCTTCTCAGACACAGTGACTAATGAGCTCAGTGAGATTCTATTTTTTTCCTTGAGAGTTATAAATAATCTTGAAAAGAGTTATACTTTATAAGAAAAGACATTAGAATGAGTGCACTAGAATCTCTTCAGAGAGTTTCAATTTCAGTGCCTTTAGTTTAGAAACAAGATTAGACATTTCCATAATGTACTCCCTATGTTTTCTTTGCCGTTGTAGTGCATATTTATCAGCTTGTTAAGATGCGTGCTAGACTCAACTTTATCCGATTTAATAAATCGGTCGGTCAGCTATTTCAGCTGGAAAACTCTTGGCACTGATTTTATCAGGCATAAAACCCATAATAGTTATGGGGATAGAATACTTTTTGACCATTAAACACATCCTATAAGACCTCTCCCACTTATTATAATTTGTCTTTTCTTTAACTGAACTTTTGTTAGTAATAGTAGGGTCCATCAGTCCTTAAGGTGTACTCTGGGTCCATGAATCTAAAAACGATCTTTTACGTGGTCTTATCACTTTTTAAAGTTTGTACATTCAATTAAACTGCATAAGCGTGTAATTTCTCATCATTTAACATAAACATTAACATTACATTTAATAAATTCTACTGTAATAGCCAAAAAAAATTGAATTTCAGAAAATTAACTAGTTTAACTGATAGAGCTGTCGGCCAAACTTTCAAAACAAGTTATGTCTCTTTATGCCAACATTGTACTGACCCAATATAGATACCCTAAAAGTTCAAGTCTTATGTAAGAGAAGAGAACATCCTTCCTTTGGGACGACTGCTCCTTTATAGGATTGGTCCCAAAATCTAAGTTATCTATATCGACCATATAATTTATGTAATGACCTGGCCATAATGACAACCTTCCTTTGGGCTGGTTGCCACACGCATGGGCCACACAAATTTACGCATCTGGATTCTTGTTCTGCCGTCAGACTACTTGATGAGGGTAATGCAATATGAGCATATAGTGTGACAACCTTCCTTCGGGACGACTACCACACACCAAGGTTCTCTCACTTGCATTACTCACACCAAGTATCCGACGCCGTACATAATTCTGCCAAACAGTAGTCTTCCTTTGGGCCAACCATTGTCCGCATGAATTATAAACACAATTAAATAAGCTCTTTTGTTTTCAACTTGAACATTTATATATCTTTATCTGTGTGTTATCTATTGTAGTAAATATCAATAATCATGCTAGAGTAATACAAGCAATAATATAAATATTGATGAAGCAGAAGCATATAAGTACATATTATCGTGGAAAAAATATTCAATGCCTTTTTAGGTTAACTAACTACTGTTTTGTCATGCCTAGTACCTATAATATTGTAGTACTCGTCAAGAGTTTCGAAATGACTATTTACATGCCCAAACAGAAGTTGGATGAGCCCATAACGGCCAATTGAAGTTTCTATTGACAAAACAGTATGCAATGCTTATCGGGTCTGGATCAGACTCGACCTATAATGATTAAGTTTTGTGTTTCCTTAATGGGTCGGGTTTAATAAACTGAATAAAACTTAATTAGCTTAATTTGATATTGATTAAGATTAAGTCTCTTTATTTGATTTGAATTCTATCACAAATTTTCTTTAATAGACTAGAATTCTATCTTAACTCAAAAAAAAACAAAATCAATCTTAACAATCTCATTAATTTTAATATGAGATTAATTATGAGTAATTTTTTTATTAGATTAAAAATAATATCTCTAAATTTTTTAATCTTAATTAATCTCATAATCCCATTTAATTAGGAAAAATCTAAAAATAATTAATATTTTTTTTAATTGTCGTGGTTGTGCGCATGCTAGAGCATGCATGGCAAAAAACAAGGCCTCCATGCAAAATCAAGGCCTGTATGAAAAAAACAAGGCCTGCAAGCATGCAGCGCATGCATACGACGCTGCATGAATTTTTTTAATAATTTCAAGAAAATGTTTCTGAAATAAAAACACACACAAAACTTCTGAAAAAATATATACAGAATTCAGTTTAATCATCTCAATTTAATTCAATTATTTGAGACACAAATTTTTTATTAAATTAAATAAAGATATCGAATGTAATTTTAATAGATAGAGATCAAAATTTTTCTGTTGAGCCGATGATCCGATAAAGAGAAGACTTTGATACCAATTATTGGATCTAATATTTATTCCAAATAAGATTTCATACATGCAATACCATCTTTATCAAGATCAAAGAGAAAGAGAGTTTTAGGCATACCTGATTCAATCACGAAAGGGATGCCAAAGGTTGTAAGATCGCGAGGATGCCGGAGTTGAGGAAGGGATTTTTCTCTTTAGCCACCAAGTTCTCTTCTTGATCCTTAGAGGAGCTTAGAGGCTTTCAAGAGAGATTAGGTCATACTCTAATTGGTGGTGGAGAGTGAATCCTACCCATAATATATATAAACTCAAGGCAATTCTAGTTCAACTCATCATAGATTTAGGCATTTGATTAATATCATGTGTTCCACATAGTAGATGAGATCCACATTATAAATTTATTTACATCAATGACTAAGTGTAATTGAAACAAGTTTAGATCCAAACCATTAGGCTTGATCAATTCTTTATTGGATCAAACAACATAAGCTTATAAAGACGGGTGTATAAATCCAATTAGACTTGTGTAGGTCCAAATTAATTTAGACTTTAGTCCAAATAAGTCTAACAACCATACATTTCATTTTGAAGCCCAAATCAGCCATTTTACCGATTTACATTCCATTATTGGACCAAGGTATTAAACAAAATGACCCGCAATGATATTCCAAGATTTGTAATATAATCGGGATATTTTCATGTTAGGATCTTGCATGATCCTAATCAAATTGCGATAGTAACAATGTAAATAGGAGAGAGATCAAAGGTGGATTCCTTGAACCACATAATTTGATTGGAAAACACTTGCGCCAATCCGATTACCATCGGAACCACCACTTAAAGGCAATATTTTTTTCTTCTCTTTCTTCTTTTTCATGCATATATGCATTCATTCATACATTGAGGACAATGCATGAGATAAGTGTGGGGGAGGAATTTACTTACGTAGGTTTATCTTTTTGTTTAAATTTTAAAAAACATTCTTTTCTATAAACTTTTGGAAAAGAAAAATAATATTTTGACTTATTTGTTGTAAGAAATTAAGGTAATTTTAAGCAATATGAGAATCATAATTAGAATTTTTGTACTTGGTCAAAATAAGATAATTTGTTTGATTTCTAATTTAGAAGAAAATTTGAAAAGTAATTTAGATTTATTTTTATCTTGATGAAATGCATTCTTTATATACTTGCACACTTTGAATTTAAAAACAAAGATTCTTGTGCCTTATATAAAAACAAAAAATATTATTTATTTATTTATTAAAAATTCTCTGATTAAGTTTGGTATTTGTGCCACATAAAGCATAAATAGTCACTTCTAAAAGTGGTCCTATAGTCAATAAAACTCCTTAGTTTTGTTGCCTTATTTGCTCGAGTCCTTAAGTCTTTGGGGGTGTTTTCTCACCCGGTGCCCTAAGACCGCCGGTTTGAGAATCACCGACTAAAGGCCCATTACATGGACGAATTAGAAAGCCTAAGAGAGCTAATGGATATTACCACCAAATATGTGTAAAATAAGGTATAAAAGTTCGAGTTGAAAAATCCTTAGTGAAAGCATTCACGATCATAAAGGTGCATATGACTTAAGGTAAAATAATAGAGTAGATGAGAAATACAGTTTAATCCTTACCCTAATTGATAACAAGTTTTGAATAGAGACTAAGTTTAAAAATGAATAGTTGATAATCTTAAGACTTATAAATTACTTGAATTTTTGTCAGCATACTTCAAATATGTTTTTCTTTTTTCAAAATGCGTTTTCAAAATGAAGTGGGGGAAGATGGGTATTTATAGAGGAAAAGAGAATGTTAAAATGTAATTTTTTTGCAAAAAATAATTTTGACCCAATAAAGCCATTGGGGGATATTTGTAAATAAAATTACAAATACCCTACAACGACTATAATCTTGGGCAATTATAGCCACTGGGGTATTTGTAAAACAAAAATTTACAACCCCCCTATACGCCTAACGACTCTATAAAGAACCGTTGGTGGGTTAAGCCCGGTTTGACCTGGGTTCAGCCCGAGCAGGCTGGGGTGCAGCCCGGCCGGGCCGTGGGCCTTTGTCTCCAAACCCTGGCATGCCCCGGATTTGGGGGCAGGCCCGGACCCTTTCGCATCCCTAGCACACGGTTTGAATGTCATGCCGCGGGAATATGAGTCGCCTTTATGTGCCCCCCTTGCCCGAAGGGCTCTTACACACACACATATATACATATATATACATATATATACACATATATATAGGGTTATTGTACCTCAGCCGCCAGCTGAGAGAATTTCTCAGCCAGCAGGACAAGGCAACATAATAGCTACGAATTTGTCATTAACTTTGGTAGGAAAAAAAAAAAAATTCTCGCCCGAATAAGCCATCAGTCACTTCAACAATCGTTTTGACTAAAATACCCTCCCTTACAACATTTTACTGTATGTAAAACCTTTTCTTCCAAAAATATTATAGGTCTGAAATTTTTAGTTCATCAATCCTAAAATTTAGTGTTATTGATTCCTAAATTTTCTGATCATTTTCGTTCAAAAATTTATTTTTTTTAAAAAAAGATCTGATCAAGATAGTGCCCAAGAAATCATCCGCGAAAAAAGGTAAAAGGGAAAACCTAGAAAAATATTTTTGGGGGTTCTGTAAACCTTAATAATTAGATTTTTTTTCCAGTTTTGATTCCATTTTTTGTTTTTTAAAGGAAATTCTCTATTTTAATTTAACTTTAATTAAAAGTGTCTATTGAACTAAATTTTTTGGGAAATTTTTTTCCTTAACTGTTTGTATATTTATGCGATTTAAAACAGTATTTTATAATTTTTTACACTGAAACTTTAATTCAAGTCACTGTTTAAGATGAAAAGAAAATAGGAATTAACGATCTTATTAGATGATTTATTTTTTTAAATTTTTTAATTTTTTAACACAACGACCAAGGTCACCGTGATTTTTTCATTCCCTTTTTTGTCGACTTGGGTCACAGTTATTTATATTAGCGACTTACATTTATGCGACCTTGGTCGCAGTCTTTAAAAATTATTTTTTTAAAAATTATTAACGTCTGTTTGATTTTTAAGATTTTTTTTGAAAACTCTGCAACTGACGTCGCAGTGTTGTCGTCTCTTTTCTTTTTTTTTTGGAGGTCTGCTCACAGTCTGTTCTACTAAGTTAGCCTAATAGGATATTGCGACCCTGGTCGCAGTATGATGATACAAAGGCCCCAATTGGTACATTAATTAAGTTAATTAGAAAATTGCGTCCTTTATCGCAGTGTAATATTACAGTGCGACCTTGATCGCAGTGTTTTATGTTCTACTATTTTAGCTTAATAGGACACTGCGACCCTGGTCACAGTATGATGAAACAAAGAACCTCATATTTAATTATTTGATTTAATTAGAAAATTGGACCACTGCGCAGTGTGTATAACAGTGCGACCTTGGTCGGAGTGTTTTATAGTTTATTAAAGACTGTTGCGATCAAGGTCGAAATCTTTTTTCTTTTTAAATTTTATTTAAAAGTACCGCGACCTTGATTTTTTTACTAATGTTGTTAATATTTTTACATCTATAGTAAGTAAGAACTGAAGGTTCGTCCTATGAGATTAAGTCTAAAGCCTATGTGTGAATTTATAAGAAAATTCAAAAAGCACATTCAGCCAGATTTTGTGAATGTGATGAAGGCCACCTCGTTTGGTCCAATTTTCATAGTCTTCCACAATGAGGATTTTGGTGCTAAAAAAGGCCTAAAATCAAACATAAGTGTGCTAAAAATTGTAAACAAATATGATAAGGAGTCAAGGACTTTTCTAATTGGAGGCAAACAAATTGAATTCATATCCTACAAAATAATGAAACTAAATAAAAATAATTGAAAATCACATGTCTAAACTATAATAAATAAAACTGCGACTAA
The DNA here is from genome assembly GCA_038442645.1 of Agave tequilana. NCBI lineage: Eukaryota > Viridiplantae > Streptophyta > Magnoliopsida > Asparagales > Asparagaceae > Agave > Agave tequilana. Next base: position 6,465 of record JAVJIF010014774.1, read on the forward strand.
GATCGCAGATGTAAAGATAGCTGTAACTTCTGGATAAAAGGCTGTGACCGTAGTCACAGTTCTCAGTATGGCCAGGTTTTTAAAAAATTATGTATAATAACTGAGAAAATATGTCATTAATATATACTGCGACCTTAAGTCGTAGTTCTTACATTTAGTGTATAAAAGAACTAATTAAAAATCACGTGTCTAAATTATAATAAATAGGACTACGACTAAGATTGCAGTTGTAAAGATAGCTTTGACCACTGAAAAAATTATTTTAATACATACTGCGACCGTAGTCACAGTTCTTACAATTTTGTGTATTAAATTAAATAATTGCGACTGAGATCGCAATTAACAAAATTGTGAAATTGTTACTGAAAACAGACTCTAGTAAAAGTGATTATTGCTCTGTAAAACAAAATCTAGGTCGCAGTTCATTATATACATTACACATAATTTTTACATATAAGAAATTGTGAGGAAAAAGGATAAAATAAAAACCTCTTGATCAACTTTCAAAGATCTCAACCATTCAAGATTTTCAATGTTCTATGAGGAAGTTGAACCAGATGATATATGGTCCATATTTAGATCGGGAGATAGAGATTGGGAACGACGACAACCTGAATCGGCAGGAGAAGTGTTTTGCTCCGTCATCAACATTAAAATAGAAAAGGAGATTTAGGTCTGTAAAGTACAAAAAAAAAAGAAAAAAACGTGATCCGGATGCCGCTATTTTTAGAAAAAAAAACTTTATGGAAGGAAAAGGAAAATCTAAATCTGACAACGAGTAGAAAACGAAATAGGGGGAAATAATAATAAATAATAGCGGGACAAGTACCTTTTACCTGCGGTGACGTGGCACATTATTTTTCACACCAATAAGTTGCGGCCTGTCTATTAGAATAAGTGAAATTACTAAATGCCCCATAGTAAAAGATACTTGTCCCGCTATTGTTTATTATTATTTCTCCTATTTTATTTTCTGCTCGTTGTCAGATTTAGGTTTTCCTTTTTCTTCCATAAAGTTTTTTTTTAAAAAATAGCATTATCCGAATCAGGTTTTTTCTTTCTTTTTTACTTTGCAGACCTAAATCGGCCTGAATGTGCTTTTTGAATTTTCTTATGAATTCGCACATAGGCTTTAGGCTCGATCTCATAAGACAAACCTTCAGTTCTTACTTACCTATAGATACAGAAATATTAACAACATTAGTATAAAAATCAAGGTCGCAGTACTTTTAAATACAATTTGAAAAGGAAAAAATCTGCGACCTTGGTCGCAATAGTCTTTAATTAACTATAAAACACTCCGACCAAGGTCGGACTGATATATTACACTGTGACAGTAGTCACAATTTCATAATTAAACCAAATAATTAACCAATAAGGTCCTTTGTTTCTTCATACTGTGACGGGGGTCGCAGTGTCCTATTAAGCTAACTTAGTAGAACATAAAACACTGCGACCAAGGTCGCACTGTTATATTACACTGCGACAAAGACGCAATTTTCTAATTAATACAAATAATTTACCATGAAGGGGCCTTTGTTTCTTCATACTGCGACTGGGTCACAGTGTCCTATTAAGCTAACTTAGCAGAATATAAAGCACTACGATCAAGGTCGCACTATTATATTACACTGCGATAGAGATGCAATTTTCTAATTAACACAAATAATTTACCATGAAGGGGCCTTTGTTTCTTCATATTGCGACCAGGGTTGCAGTATCTTATTAGGCTAAATTATTAGAACAGACTGCGACCAGACCCCCTAAAATGAGAAAACAGACGACAATACTGCGATATCAGTCACTACATTTAAAAAAAATAATCTGAAAAAATGAACATTAATAATTTTTTAAAAGAATATTTTTTAAAGACTGCGACCAAGGTCGCATAAACATAAGACACTAATACAAATAACTGCGACCAAGTCGACAATAAAGGGAATGAAAAAATAACTTTTGACCTTGATCGCTGTGCTAAACAATTAAAAATTAAAAAAATAAATCTCTAATAAGATTGTTAATTCCTATTTTTCTTTTCATCTTCAACTGTGACTTGGATTAAAGATTCTTACTTCTTTAAATAAAAAAAGTGACTCTTTCTCTCTTATTTGTGACCATGGTCGCAAGCTTTTAAAAAAAATTTAACTAATTTTTTTGAAAACCAAGATTATTGAAAATTTTTAGAAAAAACAGAATTTCCCGATAAAATTCTCAAAACTGAAAAATATAACTAATAAGGGTTACAGAAGCTTAAAAAAATTTCTAGGTTTCCCCTTTATCTTTTTCGCCGATGATTTCTTGGGCGCCATGTTGATCAGATCTTTTTTAAAAAAACAAAATTTTTAACAAAAAAGATCAAAAAATTTAGTAAACATAACACTAAACTTTTCGGATTGATGAACTGAAAATTTTAGATATATAATTTTTTTTGAAATAAAAGCTTTTACATACAGTAAAAAGTTGCGAGTGAGGGTAATTTCATCAAAGCGATTGTTGAAGTGACTGATACTTACTCGGCGAGAATTTTTTAGTTTTTGTCCACCAAAATTAATGATAAATTCGTGGCTATTATGTTGCCACGTCCCGCCGTTGAGAAACTCTCTCAGCTGGCGGCTGAGGTACAGTAGCCCCTATATATATATCAGAAATATGTATATCAGCCAACAGCTGAGAGTCCCTCTCAGCCTGCGGTAACGTGGCACATTATTAGCCACACTAAAAAGAACGCCCTGCCTATTGAAACAGTTGAAATTACTAAATGCCTCTGCGGTAAAAGATAGTGGATCTGTATAGTTTATTATTTTTTTATATTTCTGACGTTAGTCAATATTATCACCATTATCTTTTATAACTGCGACTAAACTGCGATCAACTAAATATAAATCATGTCTCTTCAAGTGCAACTTCATCAAATCACAAAACAAATTTAAATTCTTCTTTATTAAATTTTTTTAACGCAGATATTATATATTTTAGGAATGCACCTAAGCTTGTAGTGGTCAATAAAATAATTTCTCAATAGTTTTAAAAGCGTCCTTTGTCGCAGTCTACAATTATTTAATTTGTAGATTTTTATGATATGATCTGTAAGAATTTTACTGATTGCGAACATAGTTGCAGCTTACTTGTTCGCATGTAACGTATAAATTATTATTATTTTATATATTCTATGCGAATAAGGACTGCGACAATGGTCACAATACTTAACGACAGCATGTCGTGAATTATTTTTTTACTAGATTAAATGTAATAACGGTGACTAAAGACTGCGAATATAGTCACAGTTTACATATGATTTATATATTTGTTCTTCACTGTGACTGTTGTCTCAGTTGCCTATAAATTATGAAATTTTTTTTAATATTGCATGCGAATAGGAACTGCGACTATGATCGCAGTGCTTAACGACAGCATGTTGTGGATAATTTTTTTCTATGTTAAATGTAATAATGGTGACTAAGGACTGAAACTACAGTCGTAGTTTACATATTATTTTATATATTTGTTCTTCACTGTGAACTGTTGTCTTAACCGCCTATAAACTATGAAATTTTTTTTACATATTGCATGCGATCAAGGACTGCGACTATGGTCGCAGTGCTTAATGACAGCAGTCACAGTTTTTTAATTTGTAATATACAGTAAAATATGCTGATTTGAGAAGATTACGATCATATTCTCATAATCATCTGTTTATATAGTTTAATTTTGGACTGCGACCATGGTTGTTATTTTTAACTTTATTGAATGCAAAATAATCAAACTATTTATGACAGGACAGCGATCGTGATCGCAGTTTCATATATAAATATAGTTAATCATGGACTTCGACCATAATCGTAGTTCTATTAGTTCAGAGTAATTATTATCTGAGTACTGCGACCATTATCGTAGATAAGATACAAAAATAATAACTATACAACATACTTTATATGTATTTTAAAAATATGAAAGATCATTTTACAGATAAAAGTAAATTTTAATTATAATATAATATGGTCAGAAAGTGACCTTACAAAAAGGAGCATTAAAAGCTCTTAAAAGAAGACAAAATAACGTTGAATATCAGAATATAGGAAATCTAATCCTCGTCGTTATCACCATCATAAGCAGATTCATCGTGTTTATTCTTCTCGTCTTCCTGTTCATCACTTATTTTCTCATCTTCTCTCTCATCATCCGGCTCGCTGTTCTCTTCAGTTTCTTCCTCTTCTGTGGGTGCTTTGGTTTATCAATAAACTCTCAGAATGGATCGTCTGTATCAAGCTCTTTTTTCGACCCGTGTCGAGAAGAACCTGTAAGAGATATGCTCAAAGAATGCGAGCCCCCAGCATCAGAGGACATGTTTTCATCAAGCATGTCTCTGCGAAGTGGCAGAGGAATAAGTTCTGCCTCACAAGCCCCATGAAAACTTCATCATCCTCATGAAGAGGAGGACCAGATAAAATATTATTTGATATAGTGAGGTAATCAAAAAGAGTGAAGTTCATACTGCTATCAGATTCATTAGAATATCCTGAAGAAAGAGGGCCGGTGGGAGAATGATTGAAATTGAAATTTGAGTGCTCAGAGGAAGAAGATGGGGAAGACATGATTCAAGAATAAATTATTTTCTGAAAGTTTTGAAATCAAATTGAAAACGAAGAGCACAAATATTGTTTTTAGATATAAGATAATATATTAGTTATAAGCACTATAAAAATGTCAATAATGTGAAACAATATGAATAGTAATAATAATTATTATAGGTGACGGTTGAGTATTCGAAGAAATAGTGAAAAGAAATTAAATATTTAATTGAAGCAGTTATGGCGGGAGAATCCAAAAAGTTCTTTTTTTTAGAGGTTTAGTATGTGAACTATAAATTAACTTTTTATATTATTTTTCCCTATATATTTAGATTACGTATGGTGCACATCTTTCCTTTATCGAGATTAATGTTATTGCATCTCTTTTTTCGAGAATGTTGTTGTATCACGGTAGATAGAATATTAATTACTTCAATTAGTTCAGAGTAATTAATATAGTATTTTATAAGATGTGATGTATGCGGACTGATCTGACGGTCGCAGGACTAATCTACTTTATAAAATGATCAAAATTCTGTTACATAAGGCATGCGAAGACAGCGACTATGATCGTAGTGCTGAACGATAGCATATTTCGTCTCTTATTTCTATGCAAATAAGGAATACGACTAGGGTCGCAGTCGTGATATAAAATTGAAAGTTATTTTATATTAAGTCTGCGACCATGGTCACAGTGATTGAAAGTTTTGTTATGCCATGACTGCGACTATGATCGCAGACTTTATAAAATTATCAAAATTCTGTTATATAAAGCATGCAAAAAAAGACAGTGACTGTAGCCGTAGTGCTGAACGATAGCATGTTTCGTTTGTTTTTTTCTATGAGAATAAGAAATGCGACTAGGGTCACAATCGTGATATAAAATTGAAAATTATATTTTTTTTGATTATAGTTTTGAATGTATGTATACTGTGATCTGGATCCAATTTATAATATACATTGAGAATAAAGCAATTTTTTAGTACCAAGACCGACCATGTTTGGTGGGAGAAAAGTTTCTTGTAAAATTTTCTTGAATCAATGAAGAATTACAACGGATCAATACTCCTACTACAAGGGAGGGAAGATGTTTAGACTTGAATCTCTCCTTTATTTAGTGCTGGGTTCTTCATGTGGCCGTGGAGAGTGAATCTTGTTCTCCGTTGACTAGCCGAACGTCAAGTTTCTCTTGTGAATCCTTTCTTTAGATCGACTGGTGAAGTAGCACAGCTCCTATCAGTAATGGAATCTCAAAGAGATCTAAAGAACTTGAACTTAGCAAGTTAAGAAAAAGAGTTGAACTCTTCTCAAGCTACAAGAGCTTCGAGGCCGAACTCTACTGAGGTAGCTCTCCTCCTCTGCCAATGGCTTCTTAGATTCCTCCATCGGGACTCTCCTCCTCAGCCCTTTTAGAAGAGGTCCCCTCCCCCTGAGCCTCCTCTTCCTCAAGGTCCTCTCCTCTCTCTAACTATTCATAACTATTTATAGAGGAATTGGGGTGTAACCAACCCCTTAAATCTCTCCATCATGGGAGGAGTGTAACCAACTCCTTAAATCTCTCCATAATGGGAAGTTATTCCCCATTATGTGAAGAGAAAATGGGGTGTAACTGACCAAGTTCGTGGCTCAGTTATAGCAAAAATGCGGGTCTTGTACTGGACGCGGACCTCACTCTGATGTTGAGACGCGGAGCTCACAGGCTCGCGTCTGTGTTGGAACGCGGAGCTGCTCAGAATTGCGTTTGAGTTGAAACGCGGAGTTGGTTTAGGTCCGCATCTGACAAAGGATGCGAGGTCTGTGTCTGGCGACCTCCGCGTCTGACATTGGAATGCGCCGACCTCCGCGTCTGACATTGCGTCTCTGGCGACCTCCGCGTCTGACATTGAAAACACGCGAGGTCCGCGTCTGAGACTGGAACGCGATCTCCGCATTTGGGAGGTTCGCGTCTGAGACTGGAACGCGATCTCCTCATCTGGGAGGTTCGCGTCTGAGGCTTTGTCTTTAGTAATTTTTTGATAGCCTACAGAACCCCTCCAAAGTTTTTGAAACTCCGTGGTTGACTGAGATGGATTTTGGAATACTTTAGACTTCAGTTGAATCGGGACTTCCTGTAATCAGACTGGAATTCTTCTGAAAGGCAGTCTCAAGCTTGATCTTGTCTGGATTCTGGTCTTCGTGAGTGTACTATTGAACTGCTTGTAGCCTCCAAGAAAGATCGTTGTAATTTGATTATCGGTGTACTGTTGAACCGGTGGAGTTGTCAACTGCCTTTGCCAGTGTATTATTGAACTGATTGTAGTAGCAGAGACATACTCTTTGTATTGGGGGGAGAGAGGACGCAGCTTTCACAGACGCGGTTCTGGCACACTGATCAAGTAGAGACGTGAACTTCACCAAAATTGAGATGCGACTCTCAATTGTTGTAGAGACGTGACTCTCAATTTTTGTAGAGACACAGCCTTTACTTGCTGTTGAGACGCAACTCTTAAGTTCATTGAGACGCAGCTCTGTACTTAAGACGCGAAGTTCACGCTCAAAGCTTCTTTGAAAGAGTTTTAATTGCCAGAGGTGTGATATTAACTTAGCAAATTAAATAGCTCTACTGGGGGAATTTGAGAAGGTTACTGTCAGAGGTGTGATGTTAACTTGACAGAAGAGATCTGAACTTGTGTTTTGAACAAGTTTTGTGGACTTGCTATTCTATTGATGAGAATAATAAGTGGAATTTGATTCGCTGGAGATTATGCCAGAGTCTATCGTCAGAGGTTTAGTGTTAATATGACTAGAACTCTGCTGGGAATGAAAGTTTGCTGTCAGAGGTGTGGTATTAACATAACAGCGTCGATTTTATGATCTACGCAACTTAAGTGGACCTGTCATTCTATTGGGGAGAATGACAAGTGGAATTGGATTTGTTGAAGATCCATGAAGATTTTTACCGTCAGAGGTGTAATATTAACATAACGGGTTGGGTTTACAATTTAAGCAAATTGAATTGTCAAAGGTGTGATATTAACTTGACAAAGATGTGTGATAGAGGTGTGATATTACTTAGCACCACGAAAGTCTCATTTTCACTGAGAAAATTGAGAGAAGATCATTGTCATAGGTGTAATGTTAACTTAACAATGAAATGTATGTTAGAGGTGTGATGTTTAACTTAGCATTAAAAGATCTCATTTTCACGAAAAAATCGAGGAGAACACTGTCATAGGTGTAATATTAACTTAACAGCGATTAATTTTGCGATATGAGTAACTTTGGTCAGAAGTGTAGTATTAACTTGACCAAGAGATTCTGCGATTTATGCAATTTGGTGGACTCGCCGTCCTATTGAAGAGGACTGGCAAGTTGAAATTTTGATCAGAGGTGTGATGTTAACTTGACCGGGATTTGTCTTGCGATTTGAGCAAGTTTGGTCAGAGATGTGATGTTAACTTGACCGGGATATGTCACTGTTAGATGTGTGATTTTGAACATAACAGTATTTTGAGTGGACTTGTCATTCTATTGAGGAGAATTGACAAGTTGAAGTTTTAGCCCCTGGGATACATCAAAGTCGTACTGTCAGAGGTGTAATATTAACATGACAGGTTCGATTTGTAATTTATTCCACTAAGAAAATTGAGAGAAATCACTGTTAGAGGTTTAATGTTAACTTAATAGTGAATATGCCAGAGGTATAATGTTAACTTGGCATGTTTGATCTGTGATTATTTCACTGAGAAAATAGTCACAGGCTTTTTGTGGTCCTACCATTCCATGGATGGGAATTAGTAAGGAATTTTGGAGGAAATTTTAGGGAATGAGCTGTCAGAGGTAACTGTTAACATGACAAATATTGATTTTCTTAGAAAATAAAGATTTACTGTTAGAGTGTAATATTTAACATAATAGTAATGAACTTTTGCGATTTAAGCAATTTAAGTGGACCTGTCATTCTATTGAAGAGAATAATAAATAAGACTAGACCCGTCGGGGATCTAAATATTTCTTTATCGTCAGAAGTGTGATATTAACTTAACGGATCAGATTGAATCTTGTCAGAGGTGTGATATTAACTTGACAAGGATGTGAGCTAGAGGTGTACTGTTAACTTAGCTCCATAAGAACTTCAGTTTCATTAGAGAGACTGAAGATATCACTATCACAGGTGGTGTTAAACTTGACAGTGGAGGTAATGCTAGAGGTGTGATATTAAACTTAGCATTAGTCATCTCGACTCCGATACGGAAGTTCGAGAGAAAGTCATTGTCATAGGTGTATTGTTGAACTTAACAATGAATTGGATGCTAGAGGTGTGATATTAAACTTAGCATCGCTCGTCTCAACTTCGATATGAAAGCCTGAGGAAAAGTGACTGTCAGGGGTTTAATATTGAACTTGGCAGCAACTTAATCACTGTTAGAGGTGTAGTATTAATATAATAGTAGTTTGTCAGAGGTGTAATGTTAAAATGACAGTAGTTGGTTTGCGATATTAGCAATTCTGAGGATTTGTCATTCTATTGATGAGAATTAACAAGTGGAGTTTGAAATGTCAGAGGTGTAGTATTAACTTGACAATTTGGTTGATTTGTGATTCCATGTAGAGGAGTGACAAGTGAAGCTAGTAACCGATGGGGAGTATTGAAACTTCCCATTGTCAGAAGTTTGATATTAAACTTAACAATGATTGTATTTGTGGACCTACCACTCTATGGAAGAGAATTAGTAGGGGATTTTGGTGGAAAATAAAATGAACTGTCAGAGGTTTAGTACTAACGTGACAATCATTGATTTCCTAGGGGTATTAACTTGACAGAATCCAGTGGGGATTGAAAAATCTAGTTTGTCAGCGGTTTATTATTAACATGATAAATCCCAGTTCATTTCATTAGAGAGATGAACACATGTATTTTTGTGGCCCTACCATTCTGTGGATGAGAATTGGTAGGAGATTTTGGAGGAGAGGATGGGACCAAGTCCCTTAAGGTTTTTAGCAAACCTTCTACTCAGACTCGTATTTCTACATCGAAGAAAGGACGTGAGGTCCGCGTCTGGCGACTTTCACGTTTGACTGAGAAAGGACGTGAGGTCCGCGTCTGGCAACTTCCGCGTTTGACTGAGAAAGGACGCGAGGTCCGCGTCTGGCGACCTGTGCGTCTGATATTGGAACACGAGGTCCGCATCTGGCGACCTCCGTGTTTAACTGAGAAAGGACGGGGGTCTGCGTCTGGTGACCTCCGCGTTTGACTGAGAAAGGACGCGAGGCCTGCGTCTGGCGACCTCCGCGTCTGACATTAGAACGCGAGGTCTGCGTCTGGCGACCTCCGTGTTTGACTGAGAAAGGATGCGAGGTCCGCGTCTGGCGACCTCCGCGTCTGACATTGAAATGCGAGGTCTGCGTCTCTTGAAGGAGTTTGAGTTTGAAGCCTTATAGGCTGAAGGTTGCAGTGACGATCAAAGAGCACCGCCGAGATGAACTGCTCGCAATGGCACTCGAACCCATGGGATGAGAGCTTCTCAGTTCATATTTGAACATAAGCTCTTGAGGCTGAACGCGAACCTCGCGTTTCTGAAGTGAAATGCGATGATCTCATTCTGGCGCAGCCTCCTGCTAAACGCGTGTCTTACGCTTTTAAATAGAAACGCAAAGGTCAACCTTTAACACTGTCAGCGACTCTCGCACGCTAATGTCATGTTCTGGCGCGGCGTTAGGCTGAACATGGGTCGCATGTTCTCGCATTTTGGCTCAGCTTGAGGCTGGATGCGAACTTCACGTTTTGACGCTGAAACGTGTAGCTCGTGAATGCGAGCATCGCGTTTTGTTGTAGAAATGCGAGGCTGAAAGCGAACTTTGCGTTTGGTGCCGAAACGCGAGGGTGAAAGCGAGCTCTGTTTGCTGATGGTGAACTTAGCGTCTTTGTCGACGATCAACAATCTGTTTGGCTCGCAGGAGTTGATGTGAACCCCCTGCAAATTGAATTTGCTCAGCCTTAGGAGGAGCTTTGCGGCGAGATTTGCCTTCATCATCATTGGCCTCACGGGTCTCGTAGGAGACATTGATGCGGGCCACATATGCTATTGCAACCACTCCTGTCTGCTGACGATGAGTGCAACGCCTTCGCCGTCTCTTGGCATTCTGATTGAGTCGAAGAGGTTGTTGAGAACTCCCGGCATCAGGAACTGGAAGTGCCTTCATAAAAGGATGGAGGAGAGATTGGTCTCTATTGCCATCTTAATCGTGGGTCATGGTGCGGGTCTCTGAAGAACCACGTTGTCTCCACGGGAGACTCCCGAAGCTTTGGGGGAGTTCAACTTCTCTTGATCGAATTCGATCATAAGAGATTCGACTGTGGATCCAAGCATCCGACGTCGGCTTGTGTCACTACTTTCTCGTTGGTTAAGAATGACAAAGTTTCCCCAGCGGAGTCGCCATCTCTTGTTTGGTGGGAGAAAAGTTTCTTGTAAAATTTTCTTGAATCAATGAATAATTACAACGGATCAATACTCCTACTACAAGGGAGGAAGATGTTTAGACTTGAATCTCCCTTTTATTTAGTGCTGGGTTCTTCATGTGGCGGTGGAGAGTGAATCTAGTTCTCCGTTGACTAGCCGAACGTCAAGTTTCTCTTGTGGATCCTCTCTTTAGATCGACTGGTAGAGTAGCACAGCTCCTATCAATAATGGAATCTTAAAGAGATTTAAAGAACTTGAACTTATCAAGTTAATAAAAAGAGTTGAACTCTTCTCAGGCTACAAGAGCTTCGAGGCCGAACTCTACTGAGGTAGCTCTCCTCCTCTTCCCATGGCTTCTTGTATTCCTCCATCGGGACTCTCCTCCTCAGCCCTTTTAGAAGAGGTCCCCTCCCCCTAAGCCTCCTCTTCCTCAAGGTCCTCTCCTCTATCTAGTTATTCATAACTATTTATAGAGGAATTGGGGTGTAACCAACTCCTTAAATCTCTCCATAATGGGAGGAGTGTAACCAACCCCTTAAATCTCTCCATCATGGCAGGGGTGTAACCAACTCCTTAAATCTCTCCATAATGGGAAGTTATTCCTCATTATATGGAGAGAAAATGGGGTGTAACTGATCAAGTTCGTGGCTCAGTTATAGCAAAACTGCGGGTCTCGCGCTGGACGCGGACCTCACTCTGATGTTGAGACGCGGAGCTCACAGGCTCGCGTCTGTGTTGGAACGCGAAGCTGCTCAGACTTGCATTTGAGTTGAAACGCGGAGTTGGTTGAGGTCCGCATCTAACAAAGGACGCGAGGTTTGCGTCTGGCGACCTCCGCGTCTGACATTGGAACGCAAGGTCCGCGTCTGACATAGGAACGCGAGGTCCGCGTCTGAGGCTGGAACGCAATCTCCGCATCTGGGAGGTTCGCGTCTGAGGCTGGAACGCGATCTCCGTGTCTGGGAGGTTCGCGTCTGAGGCCTTGTCTTCAGTAATTTTTTGATAGCCTACAGACCATAATCACATTTAATTAAAATTGCATGAAATATTATCCAACCAATCTGCAAATATTGTGGCAGTTACAAGAATATCTGATTTCTAAAATATCTGCAAAATAATTAACCAATGTATTTTATTATTTTTTTCACTGTACATTTGTAATACAAAAAACAATATACGGCTGCCCCACATTAAATTTCAATTTTCTATTCGTTTCAGTTTCTTTTATTAAATGTATATGAATTGAAAATAACACGAAATTAAATAATAAAAAATTATATAGGTTTCACGCATGTTTTTTACTTTCTACTGCTGCTGTTTTTTCTCATTATCTTGGTCTAATTTTTTTCTTTATATTTTCGATGTAGTAGAATTAAGATTTTATAACTATAGATATATTCAACAGAAATTTTTTTGTAAGTTACAAATTTTTAGTTAAAATTTGTTGTGGATGATTTTTTACTAGTTTAGAAGTAAAAAGGGGGTATTTTGGTCATTTTGATTGACGATTCTTTAGGCAGGATGTTTTTGATTTTTTTGGCACCCACACTCTGCCACCGATATGTGGCATATATTCGACCATGTCACCGCCGGCTGAGAAACTCTTTCAGCTGTCGGCTGAGGTACAGTAACCCCTATATATATATATATCTGAAATATGTATATCAGCCGACAACTGAGAGTCCCTCTTGATGGCCCAGAGGCCTTCCACTCTAGTTTTGATGATGATTAACTCATGTAGTTATAGTTTACTAATAATCTTGTGATATTGAGTTTCAGATATTTAACCAAGATATTAGTAGGTGATTAGCTTAATCAAAGGTGTTTTGAAACTTTCACTTTGTAATTCAAGAGCCCGAGCGTCAAGTTCATATCTAGCATTCGTTTGGAGTCAAGCTTGGTGGATCACGTTTGGATCAAATCGACTTGAAGACGGCGCTCTACAAGAAGACCTAAGTTTGTTTTTAGAATAGTTAGTTTAGATCCATTATTAAAGATTAGATAGTGTGATATGCTCAAGTTTACAACACACACACTTGTTTCAAGTTTCATGTTTGTTGGTTTTCGATTTTTGGTTTAACCGATCTTGATTTTCATGAAAGGTATTATATCAAAATAAGTTTACATGGTTTAATGTATATTAGATTTGATCTATATACATGTATGCTTCATATTCTTAGAAAAACTTACTTTGATAACCTATTCATGTATTTGGGTTTTGTATTTAAACAAAACTTATTTTCGGATTTAATGTCAAAAATATTGATATATATATCTTTCATGTATATTGGATTCTATCCATATACCATATGCTTCAAAGTTATTTAAATATCATATTTTTGTATTTACATGTGTTTTGAAAAAATCGGATTTCCATTTCAAAATTACAAGTTTTGAAAAATACAGAATTTAGTTTAAGGCAAATTTCTAAGTCACAAAAATGGTTCAAATAGTTTGAAATATGTGTTGAATTTTGTCACACATATTCGTATTTCAAAGATAATACAAGAATTAATTTTTGTGAAATTTATGTGATTTTATGGGATTTATTTGAAGTTAAAAAGACCAGTTTTTAAATCCTGAAAAATACCTGCCAGGCTCTGGCGGTCGACCGGGACTGTCGACCGATGTGCACGAGACGTGCACAAAGGCCAAGTTGGCTTGGCCGGTCGACCGTGCGGTCGACCGACTGAAGTCACCCCACTCTCGGGTGGGGGCGGTCGATCGGGCGGTCGACCGTGAGCTTTGGCCCGGTCGACCGGGCGGTCGACTGGCTTGCTCTCTGGATCTGGCACGGTCGACTGGAGAGCTCAACGGTCATATTTTTAATCGTTGGCCGATCGACCGGCCGGTCGACCGGAAGGACATTCTGGCCCTTTTCAGCTGCCAACGGGCAGATTTTCAAAGGGGCTATAAATACCCTGTTTGAGTTGGTTTTCAACAAGCATTTTGAGAGATAAAATTTCTATCTTCTAAAGTGTTTTAATACAAGTTTTTAAAAGAGTTTTAGAGCCAAAAGATTTGATCTTTATTTGTATTTTCAAGGTTAGAAAAATAAAGAAAAATAGAGATTTAGGATATTTGTTTTGTTCTTCATTCTACATTTATTCTAGTTGTTTTCTCAAGTATTTTTCTTTATTATTTGATTTCCAAACACCTTGAATTCTCACACTTGAGCTTATCTACTATCCTATCTATTTAGGATCTTTGTTTTTGTGGGAAAAAAATTGGTTTGTGATTTTTGTGATCACCAAGTTGTAAACCTTCCATAGATTGTGATATTCCTCTAGTGAGAGGTGATTGAGTTGTTATCCCTCAAGTGTGAGGTGATAGTGGAAGTAGTTTTTGGCTCCCTCTAGTGAGAGGTGGATATTGTGTTGGAATCCCTCAAGTGTGAGGTGATTGTTGTTTGAGTGGCTTTATGCCTATCCCTCAATTGTGAGGTTGATCTTTATGTGGCTTTGTGCCTAGCCTCTAAGTGTAGAGGTTGTATTGTATTTGAGAGAGGAGTTGTGTACTCTCGGTTATTGTATTGCCGAAAATCCTCAGTGGAGGTTCCCTGTGTGGAAAGTCCTGTGTGGACAAGTTAGTGAAAATCCTTCTGTGTGAAGGCGGGGACATAGAGCTGTGTGCTCGAACCTCGAAACATATCTTGGTGTTTGCGATTGATCAACTTTCTATAACTCTCTCTCTTATATTGTGCCTTGCATTGATTCATATTGTCATATCACACTTATATACTTGGTTGTGTTTGTTTGTGTGCCTCACTTGTGTTTAACCACGGGAGCTTCATATAGCACCTCAACTCTTATTCAGAGGAATTAAGAGGAGTTAGTCCAGAGCCCTTCACTGGGAATTCGGCTACACTCGTTGGTTACACTAAGTGTGTTGCATTGAGTTTTAATTTCTGCATTATTATTCATAGATTAGCCGTACACCTATTACCCCCGTCTAGGTGTACTTTCAATTGGTATCAGAGCCTACGCTCCTGATATTAGGTTTAACCACCTAGGAGTGTGATCTTGGTTGCTTATCTACATTTGCATTTGCACACATATAGTTTGCACTCATGGATAGCCCTCCCATGTATGATGTCTCAAGAATTGATATATTAAAGGTTCTTATGAGTTGCCATTTAAAAGCCCTAGGTTATAAAGTTTACCTTGTCATTACCAAGGAATCCTACCTTAGTGACAGCAAGCATATAGAGGACAATACACTAGCCCTAAAGGCACTTAGAGCATCTCTTGATAAAAAATATTTACACGTGTTTTCTCATTATGATTCCGCTTTTGCAGTGTGGAACATTTTGACATCTCCCGAGCTACAAACGCTTATCAATAAGAAGAGGAAATCTAGTCGAGACGAGTCCGACGAACGTTGCTTCATGGTCTAAGGGAATGACTCCCTTGAGGTACATTCGGATACTCAACTAGATGTTAGTACTAATTCTTATTGTAATGAGTGTATGGATGCACATGCCTTAAATAATGAACTAGCTAAGACTTGTGAAAATTTGATTTCAAAATATAAACTTTTGAAAAAGGATACCTTTGGATTAAAAGAAGAAAATAAAAATTTATCATCTAGACTTGAGATTGCTTTGCAAGAAAGGGATGAGATTTCAAGTGAACGTGACTCACTTAAATCCCAACTTGATCTTACTCTAAATGAAAACAAGATTTTGAAAAGTAAAAATGATTGTGAAAATGTTTTAAAGAAAAATGAGGCTTTATCTTCAAAAGTTGATTTTGTTGTAAAAGAAAATGAATCTTTAAAAATGAAAATTGCTTCTATTTCAAAGGAATTGGATTTGGTTTCTAAGAAGAACATTTCTTTGAAAATGATATTGATTCTCATGTTTGCCATGCTAGTGTAGCTTCATCATCTAGCTCACCTATTGCATGCTCCACTTTATCTTCTAGTATTAAAAATAATATAAATGTTTTGAAGAATAGTGTTGAATGTTTGGGCTCCACTTTGAGCCATTGTGCCATGAATAATACACGTTTGGAATCTATGTTTCAAAAGAAACAAGTTCCATTTATGCATGCACACAAACCACGGTATACACATGCTCCTCACGTACACACCCATAACACTTTGTATGCTCATGTGTACACTTGTACACATTGTGAACGTAAGGGCTACCTTACTAAATTTTGTTATGATAGGATACATGATTCCAATTTAGCAAATAAATTTGTTTGGGTTAGGAAAGGAGCTAACCCCCATGGACCCAAAAGAGTATGGGTACCAAAGACCACTCCTATTTTATTTGATGTAGGTGTGGGCTCTCACATGACGTGAGAGTGATGGTGCCTTGAGGTGAATGCGTTCCGAGCTTAAAGAGGACTATTTGGATGCATCACTTTCAAGGGGAGTTTGGTGGAAGGACCACCTTGGTTTGGAGATATGGAGATGTGCCCTATCGGTTTTGGTAACAATCTCTAAACTCCCATTATGTTTACATGCTTTTCATGTCATTGATTTTTAGCATGATTTGATGTTTCTTGATTATTATGTTAAATGTCATGATTATTAGACTTGTGATATACATGATTAGTATTTGAGATCACCAATGTTTAATATGGATTTACACTTTTGTGATTCTCAAATTTGCTTTAGGTATTATGTATATCATAGATCTAATGCATATGCATTTACATAATGATCATATGAGTTTTGTTTTGATTTCTATGTTTCATGTTTTGATTACTTGTTTAGATGTTAGTTTCCATTAAAATAAGGATATATACTTGTACAACTAGTGAGCCACAAATAGATTATTATATGTTTGTACTTGAATGCTCATTTGTACCCATTAGATGTACTAGTATAGCCTAGTTTTGATGATTCATACATTTTGACTTGTATTCCATATTTTTGTACATGTTTTCATGTTTATGTTAAACTTCATGTATATGTCTATTTTGTCCAAACTAATAGTTATACACATACATCCTTGAGCCACTTGCCTTCATGCATATACTTTTGTGGACTCATTCATATTTGGATATGTATGTATACTTTAGCTTGTACAAAACATACATATACCTTGAAGGAATTCTAGTTTTGATGATTTTTTGTTTTTAAGGAATTTCACAATTGAGCTTGATTGTCTATGTTCATGATTATGCTTTTCACATGACTTTGTACACTCACTTTACTTAAAGTTTTCTCATGATTTTGTTTTCATGAGTACAAATGTGCTATATAGATTTTGAGTGTTTGGAGATCATGTGATTTACATGTTTTTCATGAAATATATTTTTATTTTATTCTTTACTTGAAGGATTTCGTACTAGTTTACAAATTTTTCATATAACTAGTTCGTATTCTTCGTTTGGTAGAGTTTTCAAACGTGTTATATTATTTTCAAACTTATTTTTGAAAACCCCTACCCTTCTAAGGGCGGCTGGTTGGACGACCATGCCTTGTATGCTCATTATTGAAAATCTATTTAAACATGTGCATGAAATGGGTGGTAGGAAGTATGAGTTATACACTTGATCTTATTTTGTTTTCAATAGATATCATTGTATCTTTTCAGTTGGTATCACTATTAATATTCTTTTTGTATACTCATATATGTTTTTTATATATGTATGCTTACACTTCAAATAGTATCAATTTCGATTGGTATTCATTTTTCCATACATATATATATATATATATGTATTTTATTTGTGCTTACTATATCTCTATATCTTTTAGCACAAATTTTGGTTATGCTAAGCTTGATTCCTTAAATGACTATTATATTTTAATTGATTATTTTTCAATTGGTATCTTATACAAGCTTATGCATCATCTTGTTTGGTATTTCATAAAGGGGGAGAAAACTCATATTTCACCTTTCAATTAGTTTTGTTTGTATATTGGTATCTTACTCCCACACTTTATGATGAAAAATGATTGAAACATGATATTTTTTTATTTGGTATCATACGCTCCTATTGAAAATCATTTTCAATTGGTATATGTTTTATTACTTTCAATTGGTATATGTTTCATTTTCAATATTGGTATCAAACACATTAAATTGATATCATTCTCTATTTGGTATCTCTATTGTAAAATGAGTTTAGTGTTTAACCAAAAAAATTGGTTTATGTTTTTCAAATTGGTATCAAAATTTCAATTGATATCAAAATTTTTGGTTGATTTCTTCAAAATGTTTTGTTTACTTTCAATTAGTATAATATATGCATGTTTATTTAAATTTATATTAAAAATATTTGTTTTATGTACTTTCAATTGGTATGTTTTATTTATGTTCAATTGGTATCATGATGCACTAAACTGGTATATTTTTTTAATTGGTATCATAATATTTTGTTTTAATTTCACCCCTTGTTGATTTTTATTTCGGACAAAAAGGGGGAGAACATTGTTTCATTGTCTACTTTAACCCCTTTGTTGATGATTGACAAAAAGGGGGAGAAGTATTTGAGTATATATGTATGTTTATTTATAAGTTTATATCAAAGTTTGTTTCCTGTTGGTATCAAGAGAGTTTGTTTTATGTTTTGTTGATATTGGTATCAAGAGAGTTTGTTTTATGTTTTATTGATATTGGTATCAAGAGCATGGATATTGGTATCAAGAACATATTTTTGTTGTTTTGTTTTATTGATATCGAGATCTTTTATTAAAATTTTTATTATTGGTATCAAGAGCTTTTATTGATTATCTTTCAATTGGTATCAAAGCTTTTATTGTTTTTATTGATAAGCTTTCAATTGAAATTTTTATTGGTATCAAGAGTAATTATTTAAAGAACATGTTTATTTTAAGTTTATATTTTAAATTGATATTTAAGAACATGCCTATTTTAAAAAGGGAAAAGTAATTTGTTTTATCTAGAGCATGTTTATTTCATTGTTTTATGCATGTTTATGCATATTCATGTTTAACATTCATTGCATATCTTATTGTTATTACTATGCATGAGTTAAGGGAGAGTTTTTATGAAGCTTAACTTTAATCCATGCATATATAACTCCATGAGTTTTGTCATCATCAAAAAGGGGAAGATTGTTGGCCCAGAGAACTTCCACTCTAGTTTTGATGATGATTAACTCATGTAGTTATAGTTTACTAATAATCTTGTGATATTGAATTTCAGGTATTTAACCAAGATATTAGTAGGTGATTATCTTCAACAAAGGTGTTTTGGAGCTTTCACATGGTGATTCAAGAGCCCGAGCGTCAAGTTCATAACTAGCATTCGTTTGGAGTCAAGCTCGGTGGATCACGTTTGGATCAAGTCGACTTGGAGACAGCGCTCTATAAGAAGACATCGTTTTGTTTTTAGAATAGTTAATTTAGATCCATTGTTAAAGATTAGATAGTGTGATATGCTCAAGTTCACAACACACACACTTGTTTCAAGTTTCATGTTTGTTGATTTTCGGTTTTTGGTTTAATCGATCTTGAGTTTCATGAAAGGTATTATATCAAAACAAGTCTACATGGTTTAATGTATATTAAATTTGATCTATATTCATGTATGCTTCATATTCTTAGAAAAACTTACTTTGATAACCTATTCATGTATTTGGGTTTTGTATTTAAACAAAACTTATTTTCGGATTTAATGTCAAAAACATTGATATATCTCTCTTTCATGTATATTAGATTCTATCCATATACCATATGCTTCAAAGTTGTTTAAATACATGTTTTTGTATTTACATGTGCTTTGAAAAAATCGGATTTCCATTTCAAAAATACAAGTTTTGAAAAATACAGAATTTGGTTTAAGGTAAAATTTTCAAGTTACAAAAATGGTTCAAATAGTTTGAAATATGAGTTGAATTTTTGTCACACATATTTGTATTTCAAAGATAATACAAGAACTGATTTTTGTGAAATTTATGTGATTTTATGGGATTTATTTAAAGTTAAAAAGACCAGTTTTTAAATCCTAAAAAATACCTGCCAGGCTCTGGCGGTCGACCGGACCAGTAGTCGGTCGACCGACCCAGTCGACCGATGTGCACGAGACGTGCACAAAGGCCAAGTTGGCTTGGCCGTCGACCGTGTGGTCGACCGGCTGAAGTCACCCTACTCTCGGGTGGGGCGGTCGACCGTGAGCTTTGGCCCGGTCGACCGGGCGGTCGACCGACCAGAGAGCAATTGCTCTCTGGATCTGACACGGTCGACTGGGCGATCGACTGGAGGGCTAACAGTCACATTTTTGACCGTTGGCCGGTCTACCGGCCGTCGACCGGAAGGGCATTCTGGCCCTTTTCAGCTGCCAACGGGAACATTTTCAAAGGGGTTATAAATACCCCATTTGAGTTGGTTTTCAACAAAGATTTTGAGAGCTAAAATTTCTCTCTTCTAAAGTGTTTTAATACAAGTTTTCAAAAGAGTTTTAGAGCCAAAAGATTTGATCTTTATTTGTTTTTTCAAGGGTTGAAAAAATCAAAGAAAAATAGAGATTTAGGATATTTGTTTTGTTCTTCATTCTACATCTATTCTAATTATTTTCCCAAGTATTTTCTTTGTTATTTGATTTTCAAACACCTTGAATTCTCACACTTGAGCTTATTTACTATCCTATCTATTTAGGATCTTTGTTTTTGTGGGAAAATGAATTGGTTGTGGTCTTTGTGATCACCAAGTTGTAAACCTTCCATAGATTGTGATATCCCTCTAGTGAGAGGTGATTGAGTTGTTATCTCTCAAGTGTGAGGTGATAGTGGAAGTGGTTTTTGGCTCCCTCTAGTGAGAGGTGGAGATTGTGTTGGAATCCCTCAAGTGTGACATGATTGTTGTTTGAGTGGATTTGTGCCTATCCCTCATTTGTGAGGTTGATCTTTGTGTGGCTTTGTGCCTAGCCTCTAAGTGTAGAGGTTGTGTTGTATTTGAGAGAGGAGTTGTGTACTCTCGGTTATTGGATTGCCAAAAATCCTCAGTGGAGGTTTCCTGTGCGGGAAGTCCTGTATGGACGAGTTAGTGGAAATCCTTCTGTGTGAAGGCGGGGACGTAGAGCTATGTGCTCGAACCTCGAAATATATCTTGGTGTTTGCGATTGATCCACTTTCTCTAACTCTCTCTTATATTGTGCCTTGCATTGATTCATATTGTCATATCACACTATATGCTTGGTTGTGTTTGTTTGTGTGCCTCACTTGTGTTTAACCACGGGAGCTTCATATAGCACCTCAACTCCTATTCAGAGGAATCAAGAGGAGTTAGTCCAGAGCCCTTCACCGGGAATTCGGCTACACTAGTTGGTTACACTAAGTGTGTTGCATTAAGTTTTAATTTTTACATTATTGTTCATAGATTAGCCGTACACCTATTCACCCCCCTCTAGGTGTACTTTCACCTTTCAGCCAGCGGTGACGTGACACATTATGAGCGACATAATTCGACAATCTAAAATGACGCCTCGTTTTTGAAAATAATTGAAATTACTAAAAGTCCCTATCATTTGTCTTTTCTTGGAATGATGTATTAGTTTTATATTCTTTACTATTATTTTTTCTCCCCTTTTATATGTCTATCTCTCTGTGTCTCCTCACGCTGTTATCTAGATTTTTGACTTGTAGAGAATGTCGTTCTAAAAAGCGAGAGCGGGATTAGATATTAATTTTTAATTGCAGACCTAGATCTCTACCAGCTATTTTGACAGGTTCATGTTCCCTCAGGATGTCAGCTTCAATATTTTCATCGTGATTCTTCTCTTCTCTTCTAAAGGAAAGCCTATCTGAAATTTTCATCATCAGAAATATTAGCTATTCTATTTAAAATCTGAAAGGCAAAATAAAATACACAAATATATAACCAATCTATCAGAAATGCTACTGAAATTGCAGGAAAAAAATTATTTTTAAAGCTGTCCTTTTCATCAGGACTCGACTTTGGTCGCATTCATAATAATCAATTGTCAGATAAAATTTAATTCTGTGATCATAGTCGCAGTTAAAATTTCATCTTCAAACCATTTGTTTTACAAGACAGCGACCAATCGCAGTTCAATTAAAATTTATTAATAAAAAGACTGCGACCTTTGTCCCAAAAATGGAAAATAAGTTATAAAATACTGAGACCAAGGTCGCAGTGTTATCAAAAAAATTTTTTCAAAAAGACTGCTATTATATAAGACTACGACCAATGTCGCAGTCTTCGATCGGTCTTCTAACCATCTTAATTACTTAACTTTCGAGACCTTGTTCACTGCTTCAATTAACTATATCTCTTATTTCATAAGAATGCGATCATGATTGCAGTATTCTATTTAGATTCCTTAATAAAAAAATATTATGCTAAGGTTGCATTATTATCAGACAAAACATTCTCAAAGAGATTGCTGTTACATAAGACTGCGACCGAAGTCGCAATCTTCTAATCATCTTAATTATTAACTTACGAGATTATTGTCACTGCTTCAATTGATTGCGATTCTTATTTCATAAGACTGCGACCACAGTCGCAATATCCTATTTAGCTTAGCAAAGTCGAAAAAATACTGTGACCCTAATCAAAAATTAAAAAAAAGCTGCAACACTGCGGCCAAAGGTTGCAATGTAAAACAAAAATAAATCTAGAAAGTGAAAATGATATTAAAAAAATTTAAATCCAAAATTTTTCTTTTCAGAAACTGCGACTTCGATTGCAGTTTTAGAAAAAAATAAAATAAAATAAAATAAACTGTTTCAAGTCACACTAATAGATTTTTATTGTGATTAAAACATCTTTCAAAAAAAAAAACTTGAATTTTAATGCGACCATGGCTGCATTCTTTTAAAATAATTTATTTTTCTAAAATTTAATAATCAAAATCTGTAATTTTTTTTTGTTTGAAAAAACTCAAAATTTTTAGATCTGTAATTTTTTTAGTGGAGGAACAGTTGTAACCAGGTTAAAAATGAAACTGAGGGTATTTTAGTCATGGGGCAACGAAAAGTAGTTGAGGGAGGGTCTCCTTTTACCGTCTAAATTTTGACTTCTCTGCGGCTAATATGAAGCCACGTCATGCCGGCTGAGAAACTCTCTCAACTATCAGCTGAGGTAGAGTAACCACTATATATATAATATATATTATATATTATATATATATATATATATATATATATATATAATATATATATATATATATATATATATATATATATATAGGGAGTTGATCCTCTAAGAACGGTTCTCACGGATTTCTGTGAGAACTTTCACGTGGGTCGTCGGATCTGATAGATCAAATCAAATAAAACTAGATCTCTATCAGATCCGACGACCCACGTGAAAGTTCTCACATGAATTTGTGAGAATCGTTCTTAGGGGATCAACTCACTATATATATATATATATTGATCCCCTAAGAACGGTTCTCACGAATTCATGTGAGAACTTTCACGTGGGCCGTCGGATCTGATAGAGATCTAACTTTTTTGATTTGATCTATCAGATCCGACGACCCACGTGAAAGTTCTCACAGAAATCCGTAAGAACCGTTCTTAGGGGATCAGCTCCCTATATATATATATATATATATATATATATATATATATATATATATATATATATATATATATATATATATATATATATATATATATATATATATATAAGAAAATGTATCTCAGCTGCCAGCTGAGAGTGCTGCAATATGGTCGCAGTCCATTGTAACATGGTCGCAGCCCTAAAAAGTCATATAATTTTAGTATAATTAGGACTGCGACCATAATAGCAGTCCTCAGAAAAAGACCGCGACTGCAATCATAACAACAGTCCTCATAAACCACTGTGACATAATCACAGTCCTCATATAAAACTGTGATCATGGTACCAGAGCCAAAATAGTGGTTGAAATTCAGCCACTTTGTGCCAGCTGAGAGTCTCTCTTAGCTGGCGGCTGAGGTACAGATTCCTCTCTCTCTCTCTCTCTCTCTCTCTCTCTCTCTCTATATATATATATATATATATATATATATATATATATATATATATATATATATATATATATATATGGGTTACTGTATCTCAGCCGCCAGCTGAGAGAAACTCTCTCAGCTGGCGCAACGTGACTGAATTTCAACCACAATTTTAGCTGCTGGTGTCATGGTCGCAGTTTTATATGAGCACTGTGATTAAGTCACAGTGTTTTTATGAGAACTGCTGTCATGGTCGCAGTCTTTTCTAAGGACTGCGACCAAGGGTGCAAGACTGTAACTAAGATCGCAGTCTTTTTCTGAGCACTGCTACCATGGTTACAGTCCTAATTATACTGAAATTATATGAGTTTTTTGAACTGCGACCATGTTACAGTTGACTGCGACCATATCACAGTAAGTTTACGAAGCGGCTGAGGTACATTTTTCTCATAAGTTTCAATTCAACTTCTCCCAAATCACCATTCAAATCATGCATCATCTGATAATTTTATCAGAACTGACATCACTCAAATCATTCATATGAAAATATTGAAGTAACACGGTGCACACAAGTTGCTTTTCATATTTTCTTAAATTCTAAATTACGAAAATTTTCTTCACCTTGAGAATCCAACTGACTAAGAATTCTAGGATACACTTGAGAATTCAGCCAAATACTTTTGTAGATTCGGATTTAATTTTACATTATCTATGTGTAGTAATTTTTCTGCATGTATAATCCTATTCCTTAAAAATCAAACTAATTAATACAAGTCCGTACACCCCCCCCCACCCACACCGCTCCTAAAAAAAAAACAAATTCCCGGTTAAAATGTTGTTTTATTTTATTTTCTAAAAAAGTTAAATTTTACCCCTTTAAAAATGTTGGTTTAATTTATTTTTCTAAAAAGGTATTACAAATATTCCAAAAAATTTTATAAAGAAAATGTTTGTGGGCTAGACGCTCTGTTAGCCACATATCTATCTACTGCAGATACGAAGTGATGAGATCCACTTGCTCAACCTCTTAGACTGTTGGGAGCGAGTTAGCTCCTTCGCGTACTGTGGGCTGTCCATTATAACTGATGGATGGCCTGATGAGGGAGAGAAAAAAGTATTTTGTGGTAGGGCTAACGAAACGTGTCTCTCTCCTCCCATCAGGCTGTCTATCAGTTATGATGGATAACCGACATCGTGCGAAGGACTGGATGGTCCTTTGCTCGAAGGAGCTAACCCGCTTGCTAGACTGATTGCTTTACAGCCGTCCTTGATACTCCTTTCAACACTCATTCTTGTTCTTTCATGGAGATCTTGAAAATAATTTATTTTCTCATTGGGTGCAAAATCGTGCTCAATTTCATATGTGACAATTCCGTCGTAATCGTACTTATTTCTGTAGGGTTGAGATCCAATTAATTTGTTGTGCGTAATTGAAATAGAATTAGTATATTATTATTTTTCTATCTCATGATAGCTCATCTACTAAATGAGCTGCCACCTCATAGACAACCTTTATATTTCCTGTAAATATAGTAAGAAAGAAAAACACCATTCCAGACCATTATTAAGTAAAGCAAATTACGGTAGTTGTTGTGATTTTAGGAGAGAGAGACATCATGCTCCATGTGCTCGCATTCACACACAATTGAACAAATTTGACTTTATCTCCATCTCACTTCCTCTTCTCCATAACCCCCATGGGGTTCACAACTTGATTAGATCAAAGAAGTTCAAGCCCAACCTGAATTTTATTCCCCAACGGTCTCCTTGATCTACACAAGATTTATGAGAATTTGCTCCACCATAGGAGTAATGATCCGGACTACCTTGTTGCGCGCCTAGTCCCATTCTCTCTTCGGGGTACAACTGAACATCCGAGTTCAAAACCATCGTAGTCTCTGATTGTTCCACAACTGTCGCTTTTGAAACCGAGGATAACTGCAATACACCAACTGTAGCTTTCTAGTTTCGCAACATATACACACTGTCGGTACGTTTAGCTTGAAACTTCACATGGGCTTCTTTGGAGACTTCCATAAGATCACCTTTAGAATTGAAACTGAACATTTCCCTACGTAGGGCTCCAAGAGAGATGAGATTCTACCTTGATTCGGGAACATGACGAATGCCTTGAAGAGTAGTGATGCATTCATTATGAGACCGAAACTGAATTGTTCCTTCGCCTATAACCTTACTTATAGCAGAATTCCCCATGAAGACTTCTCCCCCTTGAACCAAAGTGTATGAGGAGAATATCTTTCTATTGAAACTGACGTGCTGTGAACATCCAGAGTCAATAATCCTCTATCTTTGTTACCAACTGATTTGCCTGTAACAGATAGAAAGTCGCACTGTTCTTCTTCATCTTCTCTAATCAGTTCAGTGACATTAGCATTTGATTGTTTCTTTTTTCGAAGCCAACAATCAGCTCTAATGTACCCCTTCTTCTGACAATAGTTGCATGTCAAACTTCTATGTTTTGAATTACCCGTGAAACTTCCACTATTACTCCTCTCTTGAATAATGAACTTGTCCGGAATCATCGTGATGAGACTCAACCGTCAACTGGGCGTCAATTTTGTCCTTATTGAGCAGGCTCCATAATCTCATTGACCTTGATTGTTTACTTACCTCCATAGATGATAGCTTCCCTAAAGTTTTTATATAAAGAAGGTAAAGAACACAGTAATAGAAGTATTTGATCCTCATCTTCTATTTTAACCTCTATCTTATCTAAATCATTGATAATAGAGAAAAATTCTTTAATATGAGACTTGATAGGTGTACCTTCATGCATGCGGAGAAGAAAGAGACGCTGCTTTAAAATCAACCGATTCGTCAACGACTTCTTCAGATAGTGGTCTTGAAGTCACTCCCACAACGAGTATGTTGTTTTCTCCATATGCGTAAAGGTACACTTATCAAGTTTCACATTGCAAAATTTTTCTCTATTATCAATAATTTAGATAAGATAGAGGTTAAATAGAAGATGAGAATCAAGCACTTCTATTACTGTGTTCGTTATCATCAAGTTATTAGATTACTAAGTTTGGATCCTCAAATTTGAATTAGAAAGAACCAGTATCTAGATCTAATAGAAAACTAAATCCTATTAATTTCATAACTATAACTCACCTAAATAAACTAATCCGATGTGATTTTAAAAATTTATATATTATGTTGGTGATGACTTCAAGTTAACTTCCTTGTCAGACAAAGTTCTTCTCTAAGAATTAGCAGCTTGATTAATTTTAATTAACAGATTCTTCCACTTCCTCTAGACTTTCTTTATTTCTGCACTACTTCAAAAGAAAACATGTACAATTGCTGAAGGAAGAAGATTCCATGTGTACATACATTTTTCTAGAATCACAAGTTTTTTTTTAATTCTTATTTATATAAACTCAAATATGCAAGAGTCCATTCATGTACGGGCTTGTTTGTTTCGCTGCAAAACGACGCAAGTCGTAAATTGTAAACTTCTTTTCTATTTTTTGCTGTTTGTTTCGCTAAAAAACAAGTTGCAAAATGTAACTCTCATTTTTTTCATTTACAGTTGCTACAGTTAAATTTGTAGTCATGTAAACCTCACTTTTACACCTACATTTCCTCACTTGTAGTTGCTACAGTTAATTTTGTGGTCATGTAAATCCCACTTGTAATACACTAGCAGTTCAAAGCAGTTACATGATACTCAATATATATTTTTTATTATTAAATATTTAATATTTTTAATAGTGTTATTATTTAATTATTTAATTATTTTATATTTTTAATATTTAGTTTTTATTACTTTAATATTATTTTAATATTTAATATTTTAATTTAATATTTTAATTTAATATTATTATTTAATACTTTATTATTTTATTAATACTTATACCAATTTTTTTTTATTTTATTTAGAATTAATATTTTATTAATATCACAATATTATACTTTAATAAATATGGCAACATATTTAATTATTTATTTTTTAATATAAATAATTACTTTATTAATATAATAATATATTTTATTATTATGTTAATATTGTAATTAATTCATTATAATAACATTATAAATTATAATTATATTTTTTTTGTTAATTTATATTTTATAATATTGCAAGAATATTATAATAAAATTTTCAAGTATTTTTTAATATAATAATATTAATAACTATATTTTATATTTTTCTTAAGATTTTTTATATTCATGTTTTATTAGTATTCGTAAAATTTTATTAATGTTCTTTAGATTTTCTTAAAATTTTATATTATTTATTTAGTTATATTTTAGTAATATTTTACTAATTATACTAATATTTTATTATATTATGTTATAAATAAAATATTAAGATTATTAATATTTTATCTCAAATTTATTAATACAATTTAATTTGCAATAATAGATTTAATTTAATAATATTTATAATATTTAAATCACACAGCTACAGTTAATTTTCTGGTCAATTTTTCCACTTAGACTTTTGCATTACCAACCAAACACCGTAAAACACAATATACTTTCTTATTTACACTTTCAATTTACCAACCAAACACCGTAAAACACAATATAATTTTTCATTTACGCTTTCACTTTATCAACCAAATATCGTAAAATACAACATATTTTCTCTGCTACAGTTCACTTTTCTCATTCTCATTTTACGACTTACGACTTGCGACGTTTTGCGGCGAAACAAACATCCTACGTTGAAACTACCAAATCATAGACTAACATCATGATGTAGAGAAGAGATTAATGGCTTGGCAAGTAGACACACACATAAGACTAGATTCAGATGATGCCAGTTTTGACACTTGGCAGTTCAATAGCTTGCAGGCTGTGATGCATGGCTTTTTCGGTGCCACACAATGTGAAGACCTCAAAGATCAGTAGTCATCAGTCTTATCTTAAAATAAATACCCCAAAGTTTTGATTTTTATATTGAAACTAGAATGTAACATATTCCAAGTTGAGAGCAAAGCATCATTTTGGAGCACCCCTTCAGCTTACCAAAAGACAGAGATCAGCAATTACAACTTCTACACATGTTTGCTATTAATCATGCCTTGTGATTAAGGAACAATCTATTCCTTTTCAAGGGAAAAAAAACACAAGACCTTGAGATGGTGAAGTAAAGCACAAGAACTGAGAAATCTCTCCCTCTACTTGGACTCAGGGCTCATGCAGAGCTTACAGCTCAATGTCTGCAAGGGGGGCTGGACCAAGCTTAAACAAATCCCCAAGTAAAGCACAAAGAACTGAGAAAATCTCTTCATTTCTTTTTCCCTCTCCAGAAGAAGAGGCACCATCAAACAGCAAATGAAAAATGTACTGTACCTAGAAAAAGAAGAGGAAGAGAAAAAAAGAACCTTTTCTTTCCATATTATCCTTCTTTTGATCATTTGTTTTGAGCTATGAGAGTAGCTTTTGGTGCTCTGATGATGAGAGGCATGCATGGTAGAGTAGTTTCCTACTAGCAACATTCACCATCACAAGAAGGCTGATGGAGTTGGATTGATCACAATGTGCCGGAGCGGGTGCTCGACATCTCCACCTCCGGCATGCTTCACAAACTCTGCCGGGGTGAGGAAGTTGCCGTGGCAGACACACACAACCCTCACCTCCTCCCTGTCCCTGTACCTGTAAAGGAACCCTTCAACCCTTCGCCCATTTGGACCGTCTCCCCTTGTGGACACGCATGGCATCTCTTCCATCATGTTCCACTCCATCTTCTTCACTCCGTTCACTCTGCTTGTCGTGCAGCTCTTCTTCTTCGATGGCTCGTATCCCTCTCTGGAAAGGTTTGCATTTGCCGGTTTGCCCACCGCCTGCTTTGGAGAGGCAGTTGATGCCTTGTGGCTGGTGCAATCGGATGCTGGTGGCATTGTTGAAGGGCTCCTGACCTCCGCGCAATTGCTCAGTCCTGAGTCGTGGAGACCTGCAATAAATTAGATTGGAGAAATAAACTGTCTGCATTCGGAAGCTAAGCAAAACGAAGTCGATAAACATACATAGCCAAAATCTTCAAAGTTGCATACTTTTGAATCATAATTCATCATCTACCCATCCACAAGAGAAAAGGAGTGAACATGTTCAGGTAGAGAAAACCTAGTAACATTTACTCTGGCACCAAACACTTCGTAATATTTTCGCAAAGTGCTCTCCTTCTGTAACCACTTACGATCGTTTCAGTTGTTATATAACAGTGCATGATCTTGACGAACATGGTTGCATTCATCATATTGTTTAGAGTCTAGAGAAACAAGACAGTGCAAATGATGCAACTATTTCGCATTATCAGTTCAAGGAATTGAATTATATGGGTAAGGCAGCTTTCTATATAAACCTACATTCACCTTGATTTTGTTCACGCTAGATTACACAGAATAGATAGGAATATGATCTTGTTGGATCTTTGGCCGCAACATTTTCAATGATATAATGTTTACAAGAAAGTTTGCAAGCCATGTAAGTAAACTGGTCCCTTACAGAGAGATACAAACAACAACAACTAAGCCATTTGTCCCAAGTATTTGGGGTAGACTATATGAACCAACAGAGAATTACGCCGGAGCGGGCACAAGGATCAGCTTTCTCCACTCATTCCTATCGAGCAATATGCCTCTCAAACGAGATCTGTCCCTTGCAGAGAGATCTGTCCATAAATTTTTATTGGTGAAGAAGGAAACTACAAGGACAGCCACATAAGCCCCGTTCTGCTGGGGTTATCCACAAAGCTATTTGCATTGTAACCTCTGAAACGAGATGCATAAATTCTTGCAATAACGACGTTTTTTGTCGCTTGCAGTGATATCAAATATGAACAAAATGGATAGATACCATGGGGATAAACATTTTGACAAAAGGAAGATGAGTCCAATAATGGACATAATTAACGATGATACGACGCCCTTAAAACATTAAAACCTTCCGCTTGTTAGACTGTCAATCATTAGCTGTAATGGTGTTGTTATTTGACAGAGGTGAGAATCTTCAAAGGGTATAAGCATATGTGTTTGTACTGAACTTGTAGCGCGACACATTGCAGCTAGATATTATTTTGAGTGCTAGTTAAGTATCAAAGAAGAACTTGTTACTCTAAAAGCAATGTTTAATCAATTAATATGTGCTAAATGCGATATGAATAACCACTCAAAAAGTCCCCACGCTATGAGGAATATTTCCAACCACAACGTGAAGGACTCGGAGCACCATCCCAAAGACTAACCTTTTAGGTGGAGTTGACCAATCCTTATATTCTCAAGACTATCCCACGTCTAGCCGATGTGAGACTATTTGTTCGACCCAAATCCCAACAATCCCCCCTCGAACAAGAGTCTCCCTGCAAGCTCCACTATTTTCACACCGGAAGATCAAATGTTCCATCGAGATCCAACTCTTCACGCGTGAGGTTACAGCACGCCTTATGTGAAGCACTGTCAGTCGGTCACTCATCTACACACTCCTCTACACCGCGTGGTAGCCGGCACGCCCATTACAAAGGAGCACCACTGTCAAATTTCTCGAAAGCCCAACATTAGCTTCACAGGAGCTTATTGCGCCTTTTTGCGCCAGTGGGGTGGGCAGGCCCATTGCGCCTTTACGCCATTGAGGGATCTACATCGTCGAACATTACCTACACACACAACTAAGTCAGGGTATGGTTCTGATACCACTTGAAGGACTCGGAGCACCATCCCAAAAGACTAACCTTTTAGGTAGAGTTGACCAAATCCTTATATTCTCAAGACCATCCCCGTCCAACCGATGTGAGACTATTTGTTCGACCCAATCCCAACAGGACGAAAAGAAGATTTTGTTTCTTTTCTCCGCAGCATGGACCGTCGGTGAGGTTTATTAGAAAGCACCCTACCAGTATAGTAAGAAATAACAAATGCAGTGAGTAATTCACAGCAAGAATTATATTCCTAGCGTCTCAACTCAAGAAGGTTCTTATCATGTCTCAGCAGACAAAGAAGGAAATTTGACCGAATGTGCTTGTGCAAGACCAACATGGTTAAGATATAGAGAACGTTGTGAGACAAGGTGATAATCGAGGGCGGACTAACAACAACGCAGTGTCAGCGGCTGCCCACATTGGATTTTATAAAGTAATAGAATAATATTTATAATTTCTACTTTTTTTTTATATAATCTCTTTTTTTAGATTATTTTTACTAATATAATGTTACTTTTGAGAAATAGCTCAAGTTGTAACTTGTAAATTTAAGTTATTGGAGGTTACAAATTCAAATATTGGTGTTCACAACATTATTTTTTTACTTTTTTTCCCTCTCTTTTCTTATTATATTTATGTCCACACTGAAATTCTTATTACATTTACGCTTATACTGGAAAAACATACTACGCCCGCAACTGGTGATAATCATATAGTAAGAAGACATCACAATTGCAAAGTTCATAAACAAGTATGTTGGAACCTTCTCTGTTCTACCATTCTCTCGACTATTAATTGCACGAAAGCTTTGAGCTAGACCATAGAGATTTTGACATATGAAGAATATATTAAATCCAGATATCTCACGACATTAACTTTTAAGTTACACACGGATATGGATTTATTGGAATCATAGTCTTTAGCCTCATGTAATGATTCTCAGATGATCGAGAAGTGGTCATCTGTTTTGATGTATAAACACAAGCAATAAGCATCTATGCTTTGAAGTCCTTTAACCACACAAATCTGTTGGGATTTGGGACAAACAAATAGTCCCACATCGGCTAGACATAGGGAAGGTCTTGAGTATATAAGAATTTATACAACTCCATCTAGAAGGCTAGTTTTTTTGGGATGGTGCCCAAACTCCTTCAATTGGTGTCAACGGGCCTGATCACCCTAATGGCGCAAAAGGCGCAATAGACCGGCCCCTATAAAGCTTGTTTGGCTGCAATTTGTGCTTCACGTAAGACATGCCTCCACCCACGTGGAAAAGAAATTCTCTAAAAGCATTTAATCTCGATAGATCCCACCCACTCGATTTGCAAGGAGACTCTTTGTTCGAGATCCCACCCACTCGATTTGCAAGGAGACTCTTTGTTCGAGGGGGATTGTTGGGATGAGTCCAACAAATAGTGTCCTTCAAAATCTTCATCTTTAACGAACAAAGGAGCTTTCTAAAAGCCTAAGGCCAGTTGGCAGGTGAGGCGACCTAACTTGTTAGTTAGCTTCTTTTCTTGACATTCTAGCTCAAACTTTATTAAACACTTCAAGGATCCAGACTAAATGAGATTTTGAAACAAAATTCAAATAAATTGAACAAAATTGATCTATTTTTCAAAAGAAGAGTGCAAGAGAGTATCAATTCCAACAACTAATTATCAACTGAAGCAAATACATTGGCAGCTAACAGTTGCAGAAGAAATTAAAGCACCAAACAAAATGCATAACACGAAATAAAAGAAAACCACAGAGAATCAAACTTGTGTGATATACCTTGCATTGGCTTGCTCCTGAAATCCGAGACCACCGAAGAGCTACTCCCCTGAGAACCAATAGACCCTTGTGATGCCGGCCGGGCACCACCACCACCACCGGCGGCTCCTCGGCCAGCCCCCACCGCCCATCTCGGCAGCTCGGCAGGAAGAACAACCCCATTCACCTTCCCAACATATTCCCGCTAACCTCAGCCTCATCCATATTCTCCTCTTTACGATCTTTGGCTGCTGCCCTCTTCTCTGATCTCTTCCTCTTCGCCTCCAGCCTCTTAAGGCTCTGCATCTCCTTCCTCTTCCTCCTCTCTTCGCCGGCCTCCGCCGGCAGCGAGCAAGTTCTCATCAACGGCATCGTCACCGCCGGAAA
The DNA here is from genome assembly GCA_038442645.1 of Agave tequilana. Taxonomy (NCBI): domain Eukaryota; kingdom Viridiplantae; phylum Streptophyta; class Magnoliopsida; order Asparagales; family Asparagaceae; genus Agave; species Agave tequilana. Next base: position 40,171 of record JAVJIF010014774.1, read on the forward strand.
GTCGGACAGAGAGCAATCGAAGAGGACCGAACCACTCTGTTATCTTTCGGTTCCGTGCCGAAACAACCACCTAACGACAACTCGAGACTGAGCTCAATCTCGCCCATGTCGCCTCCGGCGACCCCGGATTTCTCATCGCCGCCGCAGTCTCCGGTGAACCGCCGCAAAAGATCTCTGGGACAGATATTAGTCCTTGAAGACAGTTCCTCAATCTCACCTTCTGTTCCCATTAAATTTAAATGTAACAGCAGAAATATTTATCAAGGCGAAAAATCTTAGAAACCCAGATGGTGATTTCGTTTACGAAATGAATTTTTATTAGAGAAATAGAGAAGAAAATACAGCGAAAAGGGAAGAAATTTTGAAGAGGAGGAGGAGGAGAGGCATTATTTATTATTATTATTATTTTTATTTTTTAGGAGGGAGCTCAGAGATGGGGGTAGAAGAAGAGAGAGAGAGAGAAGAGCCTTTGAGTCCCAGGGTTCTAAAATTCCGAAAAAGCCCCTAGGATAGCCCGCCAGGAAACACGTGTCGGGCGGGAAGGGGTGAGAGGGTGAAACGTGGCAAGTTTTGGTCGGGAGCGGCGACGCCAAACAAGCGCCTCCGTCGCTGGCGTGGAGCGGCTGCGTGGCCCCCGCTGTCTCGGGGACACGTGTCGGCAGGTGGAGGTGGGAGTGCGACGAGGCGACACGTGTCGGCAGGGCTCCTCGTAAAGGCGCGAGGGGCGGCCCCCTACCTTTCTCTCTCTAAGCTGTCTTCCAGGACAGAGGCGGGGGTTGGGTGACCGACACGTGTCGGGCCCAGCACGGCGACCCAACGAGGACTCGGCACCCGAGGAGAAGCGGGAACACGCGGAGCGATGGGACAGCGGGGCAGTACTGTTTCGTTATGACGTGTAGAAATTTGAATGGGGGGGCTTTTTTGTCCTTTTTCTAATTTTTTTTAATTTAATTTATCTGTTGGCTCCCCCACCCACAGAAATAATCTTTTACTGCTGGGACCCATTTTGGGGACCATGTGATGAAATTGGAAAGGTCATTAATCTTGGATTCCAAATGCGCACACATTGTTGACATAATTCTTAAAGAACTGCGGAAAATTACGTATAAAAATTCTTTTGTAAGTGAAGTTTGTAGATGATGTTCTCCTCGTTAATAATAACAATAATCTTGATATTATTTGTTGGAATTTTTGAGTTCAAGATCAATAAAAAGTTTTTATTTGAGGTTTACTCATTTTATCAAGTTAAATGAAAAGTCTTACGAGATCCGTTCGGATGAGAAAAATCTCTCAGCCATCCGATTGCATGGTCCTGAATCTCTCTTGCGGTTATAATTACTAGAGGCTCTAAGGCTTATAAATAAACCTCTCTCTCTCTCTAACAAGAGATATAATACAACACAACATTCTTCTCTTCTTCCTATTAGCTTCTCCCTGTCTCATTCCAGACAACCAGGAAGCCATGCTTTATCTCTTAAAATTTTCACTATTTTACAAATAATTTCATGGGGCAACTAATCTTCATCTGAACAGAGACATGCTCTTCCATCTAAGGGTAATTGCTAGTGATTCCGAAGGAGTTTTCACTGAATGTACACCTAGAGGGGGTGAATAGGTGTAATGCTAATTAAATGCAAAAATGCAACAAATAAAATGAATAGTGTAAACGGTTAACTCAAATTAAGAAGTGAAACCGGATTCTCTATGAAGCGATCTAAAACTTCTCCTTTATATTCTTCTAGACAATGAGTTGATGTGCTCAATTGTCTTCTTGATTGAAAGAGTAAAAACCGACGAGTAAAGATGATGCAAAAAAATAAATAGCAAGTGCAATGGAATCAAAAACACAAAAGTAAGCAATAACAAATAGAGTTGAGAAAGAGAGAAAGCAATGGCAAATACAAGAAATTTGTTTCGAGGTTCAAGCACAAAGCTCTACATCCCTGCTTTCACCACGATGAAGGATTTCATTATCCACTCATTATCCACTAAAGAAACCTCCACAAAGGAATTACAAGGTCTACACAAGACCGGAGTACACAAGTCTAACTCTCAATACTCTACACAAGAGGTAGCACAAAGCTAATGAGCTTTACAAGTTCTTGGTGATCACAAAGGTTACAAACACTCTTTTTACAACTTATAGTATAGAATGAGAAGTGAAGCTCAAGAAGTTTAGTGAGAAAAAATTCAGTTGAAATGAATAAATTTAAGAGCTGAAAACTTATACAAATTGGCTTGAGAATGAGAGCACTTGAAATAAGAAAAGTAGAAAACTCTCTCCTATGAATAAACTTGATTTTTCAAAATATTTCTCAAAATCAAAAAAATTCTCTATGTATCAATCCTCTCTAGATGAATTATATATATAGGCAAGTGATAAGTATCATTAGATGGGTTTATCAGGGTATTAGGAGGGTGATTAAACCCAAAAGAGTAAATATATCTGTTGGAGAATAAGTTAAAAACTTCAAAATTTAAAAACTAGTTGTTACTGTAGCAGTTGCAGAATATCGGTTGATCGGCTGCCTAAATTAAAAAATAGCTGTTACTTGTCAGTCGACCGACCGGTCACTCGATCTTATCCGAAACTTGGGTGTTCCAAAATTCTGACAGTCGGTCGACCGCTAGGTTTGACGATCTGCCGGTCGGTCGCCCAACAAACGTGCACATGCACAAATGCATAGTCTGCTAGTTGTACATTTCGTTGCTCTAGTCCAGTCGATCGTCCGGTCGATCGACCCAACCCAAAAACTATTTTAAAGAAGGATTTTGATATTAAATTTATTTTCAAATATTTTAAACTAATTTGAAATATGATTTGACAACACATAGGCTATGAGATACATGCTTGAAATAAGATATAAAAATTTAAAAAAATATAGGACATATATCAAAAGCTAATCCATGTAAAATACCAAAATCGAAAAACTAGAATTGCAACTTGTATTTTTTATGTGACTTCTTAAACATCAATTCTATATTCTACACTTAAACAGACTATTCTCTTACATCGGTTCTATAAATCTTCGAGCAATCTTCAAGTGGGCTTCTTTAAAAGTCAATCTTGATTGTCCAAACCTTAATCCATCTTTAAGTGATCTTGAGACTTGAACCCCTTCCTTATGAGGAAGAGTGAAACAAACTATCTTTTGAACCTGAAAAACTTAAATACTTGAACTTGATTAATACCGAATAACTGAAAAACACCTAGAGGGGGGGTGAATAGGTGTAAATGCTAATTTAGAAACTAAATGCGCTAAATGCGGAGTTAAAAATAATTATTGCAACACACTTAATACAACCAATAAGTGTAGCCGAATTCCCCGTGAAGGGCTCTGGACTAACTCCTCTTGATTCCCCTAAATATGGGTTGAGGTGCTATATGAAGCTCTTGTGGTTAAGTATAAGTGAGGCACACACACAAGCATATAATAGATATGGCAATATGAATCAATGCTCAACACAATCAATTATGATATGATGATATGAATGATGCTTTGCACAATATAGAGAGAGAGAGAGAGTTAGAGAGACAATGGATCAAACGCAAACAACAAGATATGTTTCGAGGTTCGAGCCCCTAGCTGTACATCCCCGCCTTCACCACCGTGAAGGATTTCCAATCCACTATCTCCCACCGAGGGAACCTCCACGGAGGAGGATTTGTTACAACAATAGGAGTACCAAACTCCTCTCTCAAACACCGCCTCACAACCGAGGGGTAGGCCCGTAGCCAAACAACAACCAATCCACATCACACTTGAGGGATACAAACCAAACTCCACCTCTCACTAGAGGGAGCAAACCAACCAACTCAACCTCTACCAAAGAGGGAGCAAACCAAACCTCAACCTCTACCAAAGAGGGAGCAACCCAACAAGAATAAGGGTTTACAACAAGTGGTCTCTTTCAACCACAAACTCTCTTTTCACTTTTCCACAAAACAAGATCCTAAATAGATTAGGATAGAAGATAGCTCAAGTGTGGAAAACAAAGTGTTTTGATCAAAGAAATACTCTTAGGAAAATACCAAATAGATGTAGAAATGAAGAACAATAAACCAATTCCCAAAAACCTAATTTCTTTGAAAATAACAAAACACTTTTAAAAACAAAGATGAATCTTTTTGGCACTTAAACTCTTTTGAAATTTTTTTTTAAAACCAGAGAGTAGGGAAAAATTAGCTCAGAAAATCTTAGCCAAAATCCCAAAGAAATGGGGTTTATATAGGCCAAACAGAAAACTAGCCGTTAGGCTGATCTGGCAGCCTGACAGGCTAGCGGTCGGCCGGCCGCCGACCGCCAACGGTCAGAAATATGACCGTTGGGCCATCTCGGCCGACCGCCCGGCCGACCGCCAGAAACAGAGAGCAGAGCTCTCTGGTCCGGTCGGCCGCCCGGCCGACCGTCCCTGTGTCTGCCAAACGTGCACAAGCTTGTGCACGTCGGTCGCCCGCAAGGGTCGACCGGCTCTTGGTGCGGTCGACCCATGTGGTCGGCCGACTTGGCCTGTCAGCCACTGTTCTAGGACAGAAACACATGTTAAAAATATTTCTAAAAATTCTTTTAAGTCTTGTAAAAATACCCAAAAATAGTTTTATCATTTTGCATTGATATATAAACATGTGATAAAAATTTCAACTCAAATATCAAGCAATTGACACCATTTTTGTGTTTTAACATATTTACCAAAAATCAAAACTTGTATTTTATCAAACTTGGATTTTTCTCAATAGGAACTCTGATTTTTCCTAAAACTCATGAATAGACATATCAAAATAAGTTTGTTTAAGATATGAAACATGTATGTATATTGAACATATCTAATATACATAAAAACCATTTAAACTTGTTTTGATCAAATTATTCATGAAAACCAAATCCAAAACATGAAACATGTGTGTAATGTGCACTTGAGCATATCAACTATACTAAGCTTTACAAATGGATCTAAACACACTAAAACTAAACTAGGATACCTAAGTCTTCTTGATGATCTTCATCTTCAAGTAGACCCGATCCAAAACTCCATCCATGGGCTAGGCAATGTGTGATCTTTAAGCTTGAGCCCTGGAATCACTTGTGAAGCTTCCAAACACCTCTTGTTGAAGCTATCACCGAACTAACATCTTGTTATAAGATCTGAGACTAAAAACACAAGAATATTAGTAAACATAACTACATGAGTTAATCATCATCAAAACTAGGGTGGAAGGCCTTTGGGCCAACAATCTCCCCCTTTTTGATGATGACAAAACTCATGGAGTTATATATGCATGGATTAAAGTTAAGCTTCAAAGAAGCTCCCCCTTAACTCATGCATAAACAAATAAACATAAATATGCAATGAATATTAAACATGAATGCATATCTATGCAAAACAAGAAAAGGTTCTAGATACCAATGGAATGTTCAAAAACAAAACATGCTCTAGATACCAATTAAAAATAAACTAAATTACACTTAATATATGCAAAAACATAACTATGCATATATAAAACATGATCAAACTCAAAATCTTTCTCCCCCTTTTTGTCAATCATCAACAAAGGGGTAAAAAACAAGACAAAACAAAATCTTTCTCCCCTTTTTAATACAAAGAAACAATTATCAATAAAGGGTAAAAGTAAAACCAAATCAATAATTTTTTCGCCCCCTTTTTGTCTAACACAAAAAATAAAACCAAATAGGGGTGACAATCAATTAAGATATCAATTGAAAATATGTCAATGAAGCATCTTGATACCAATTGAAAGTAAACATAGGTCAATCAACAAATGGTATATGCTATATACATTCATGAAGAGGAAGACACTAAGTTAACTTCCCTACACATATGCATTACATGAAGAAGGGATGACAAGCCCCAATTCACATAACATATATTATGTAATGCATAATTGGAGATGTGAAGCTCCCCTTACACACGTGTATCACATAAAGAAGAGATGTCAAGCTCCTCAATACAAGATACACTCAATATGAATCTATATATAGAAGAGATGTTAAGCTCTCCTTGCATATAGTCAATATAAATCAAAACTTTTTTATTTTTCTTTAAACAAAAATTTTGAGATACCAATTTTAAACATATTCAAATAAACATCTTGATATCAAAAGATAGTATTTTTCTTTTTAAGCCATATAGACAATTTTGATTGTGATATCATATGCTTAAAATAAACATCAAATTTCCAATCATAAAGTGTGGGAGTGGAAATCAAATAATTGAAATATGACAGTCAAATTTTCTCCCCCTTTATGAAATACAAACTAAAACAATGCGTAGGCTTGATACCAATTTAAAAATAATCAATTGAAATAGGATAATCATTAAGGTTTTCAAGCTTAGCATAAGCAAATATATATGTATGAAAATTGGATACCAATTGACATTGATACCATTAGAATTTGAACGCATACATACATAAAAACATATGAGTATACAATAAGATCAAAATTGATACCAATTGAAAGAGTTCAATGATACCAATTGGAACAACAAAATAAGCATGGTATAACTCATATCAAAACGAAGAACACGAACTAGTTAAAATGAAAGGTTTTGTTAACTAGTACGAAATCCTTCAAGTAAGAAATAAAATAAAATAGTTTTTCATAAAACATGAAATCCACATGATAGTCAACACTCAAGTCAATGAAGCATAATTATGACTCATAAAAACAAAACATGAGTAAATAAGAAATGTGAGTGTACAAATACAATGTGAAGAACATGATCATGAAAGATGGTCAATAAGCTCAATATTCCTTGAAACATGAAAACATGAAAATCATCAAAACTTATTTAATCTTCAAGATATATGTATGTCCTATACAAACTAAAGTATACATACATATCCAAACACAACGAGTCCACAAAGATATATGCATGAAGGCACGTGGCTCAAAAGGATGTATATGTATAACAATAATTTGGATAAAATGGACATATACATGAAGTTAAACAAAAACACATGAAAACATGAAAAGCTAAATTTTTCATTAAAACAAATTTTCATATCAAGGTATATGTATGTTTTGTCAAACATGAAGTATACATACATATCCCTAAACACAATTTGAGTCCATAACAAAGATTTGCATGAAAGGCAAATGACTCAAGGGTATACATGTATAACTTAAAGTTTGACAAAATAGACATATACATGAAATGAAAAACTCATACACATAAAACAAATCCAAAAATAGGAATACAAGTTTAAAATGCATGAATCATCAAAACTAGACTATACTAGCACATCTAATGGGTTCAAATAAGCATTCAAGTCCAAACATATATAGATTTATTTGTGGCCCACTATATGCACAAATATATATCCTAGTTTTAATGAAAACTAACACTAAACATGTAATCAAATCATGAAGCATAAAAACAAAATATAAATCATTAAGAGTAGGTATATACTTGTATTAAAAACATGATTATTATGTAAATTTACATGTTATTAGAACTATGATAAACATGATAGCAAAAACAAATGTGAGAACACAAAATAATAATTCATATTAAACATGGGTGTCTCTAAAAGCTATACATGTATGTCAAGAGTCTAATAATCATGGCATTTTCATAATGATCATATAAACAACAAAACATGCTACAAATAATGAACATGAAAAGCATGTAAAAATAAATTAGGAATTAGAGATTGATACCAAAACCAATGAAGGCACCTCTCTAGTTCTCCAAACCATGGTGGTCCTCTCCACCAAACTCCCTTTGAAAGTGATGCATCCAATTGATTTCCATGAATCTCGGAACGCATCCACTCCAAGGTACCGCTACTCTCACGTCATGTGAGAGCCCACACCTACATCATAAACAATAGGGGTGGTCTTTGGTACCCATACTCTTTTGGGTCCATGGGGGTTAGTATCATTCCTAACCCAAACAAAATTATTTGCTAAATTAGAAACATGTATTCTATCAAAGCAAAATTTAGCAAGGTGGCCCTTACGTCCACAATGTGTACAAGTGTACACATGAGCATACAAAGTGTGATGGTGTCCGTGAGAAGCATGTGTATGTCGTGGGGGGTGTGCATGAATAGATGGAACTTGTTTCTTTCGAAACAAAGATTCCAATCGTGTATGCCCAACAACACATTGGCTCAAAGTGGAGCCCAAACAATCTACTCTCTTTTTTAACAAACAAATATCATCATTAATTCTAGAAGAAGAGTTACATGCAATAGGTGAAGTGTGTGATACTACCCTAGCATGTGCATCAATCTTATTTTGTAAAACAACATTTTTCTTTAAACACACATCTAAATCATTTGAAATAGAAATAATTTTATTTTTCAAAGCAACATTCTCTTTTAAAACAAAATCAACTTTTGAAGACAAATTTTCATTTTTCTTTAAAATAACATGGCAATCATTTTTAGTTTTAAAAACTCATTTTCTTTAAGTGCAAGTTCTAATTGAGATCTCAATGAATCCCTTTCATTATAGACCTCAACCTTCTCTTGCAAAACAACATCAAGTCTAGCAATCAAATTTTTATTATCATTGTTAATGCTTAGACTTTTCTTTTTCAAAACATTATAGTTTTCAATCAATTTTTCACAAACAATAGATAGTTCTTCATTCAAAGCATGGGGATCAACATAATCATCACATGAAGAAATAGCATCAAAACTATCTAGTTGAGATTCCGATTGTACCTCAAGGGAGTCATTCCCTTGGACCATGAAGCATTGTGAGTCGGATTCTCCACTAGACTCCTCCGGTTGGATTGGCAATTGAAGCTTGGAGGTGGTGGTGGTTGTCAACATATTCCACACTGCAAATGCGGAATCAAAGTTAGAAGCAAGCAAAAGATATTCTTTATTTAATGTGCCTCTAATGGCCTCTAGGGCTTGTGCATTGGCCCCTATATGCTTGCTATCACTAAGCTAGGATTCCTTGGTAATGGCAAGATGAACCTTGTAACCTAGGGTTTGAAGGTATATGGACATCTTAGTCTTCCAAACAAGAATGTTGGAAGGGTCAAACATAGGTGGGGTCATGAAGGCCATGGGTCCAAACTATATGTGTGCAAACAAGCAAATGCAAATGAAGATTAGCAAACAAGGGATCTCACTCCTAGGATGTTAAGCCTAATATCAGGAGGGCTCTGATACCAATTGAAAAACACCTAGAGGGGGGGTGAATAGGTGTAAATGCTAATCTAGAAACTAAATGCGCTAAATGCGGAAGCTAAAAATAATTATTGCAACACACTTAATACAACCAACAAGTGTAGCCGAATTCCCCGTGAAGGGCTCTGGACTAACTCCTCTTGATTCCCCTAAATATGGGTTGAGGTGCTATATGAAGCTCTTGTGGTTAAGTATAAGTGAGGCACACACACAAGCATATAATAGATATGGCAATATGAATCAATGCTCAACACAAGCAATTATGATATGATGATATGAATGATGCTTTGCACAATATAAAGAGAGAGAGAGTTAGAGAGACAATGGATCAAACGTAAACAACAAGATATGTTTCGAGGTTCGAGCCCCTAGCTCTACATCCCCGCCTTCACCACCGTGAAGGATTTCCAATCCACTATCTCCCACCGAGGGAACCTCCACCGAGGAGGATTTGTTACAACAATAAGAGTACCAAACTCCTCTCTCAAATACCGCCTCACAACCGAGGGGTAGGCCCGTAGCCAAACAACAACCAATCTACCTCACACTTGAGGGATACAAACCAACTCCACCTCTCACTAAAGGGAGCAAACCAACCAACTCAACCTCTACCAAAGAGGGAGCAAACCAAACCTCAACCTCTACCAAAGAGGGAGCAACCCAACAAGAATAAGGGTTTACAACAAGTGGTCTCTTTCAACCACAAACTCTCTTTTCACTTTTCCACAAAACAAGATCCTAAATAGATTAGGATAGAAGATAGCTCAAGTGTGAAAAACAAAGTGTTTTGATCAAAGAAATACTCTTGGGAAAATACCAAATAGATGTAGAAATGAAGAACAATAAACCAATTCCCAAAAACCTAATTTCTTTGAAAATAACAAAACACTTTTAAAAACAAAGATGAATCTTTTTGGCACTTAAACTCTTTTGAAAACTTCTTTTTAAAACCAGAGAGTAGGAAAAAATTAGCTCAGAAAATCTTAGCCAAAATCCCAGAGAAATGGGGTTTATATAGGCCAAACAGAAAACTAGCCGTTAGGCTGATCTGGCAGCCTGACAGGCTAGCGGTCGGCCGGCCGGCCGACCGCCAACGGTCAGAAATATGACCATTGGGCCATCTCGGTCGACCGCCCGGCCGACCGCCAGAAACAGAGAGCAAAGCTCTCTGGTCCGGTCGGCTGCCCGGCCGACCGTCCCTGTGTCTGCCAAACGTGCACAAGCTTGTGCACGTCGGTCGCCCGCAAGGGTCGACCGACCCTTGGTGCGGTCGGCCGACCTGGCCTGTCAGCCACTGTTCTGGGACAGAAACACATGTTAAAAATATTTCTAAAAATTCTTTTAAGTCTTGTAAAAATACCCAAAATAGTTTTATCATTTTGCATTGATATATAAACATGTGATAAAAATTTCAACTCAAATATCAAGCAATTGACACCATTTTTGTGTTTTAACATATTTACCGAAAACCAAAATTTGTATTTTATCAAACTTGGATTTTTCTCAATAGGAACTCTGATTTTTCCTAAAACTCATGAATAGACATATCAAAATAAGTTTGTTTAAGATATGAAACATGTATGTATATTGAACATATCTAATATACATAAAAATCATTTAAACTTGTTTTGATCAAACTATTCATGAAAACCAAATCCAAAACATGAAACGTGTGTGTAATGTGCACTTGAGCATATCAACTATACTAAGCTTTACAAATGGATCTAAACACACTAAAACTAAACTAGGATCCTAAGTCTTCTTGATGATCTTCATCTTCAAGTAGACCCGATCCAAAACTCCATCCATGGGCTAGGCAATGTGTGATCTTTAAGCTTGAGCCCTGGAATCACTTGTGAAGCTTCCAAACACCTCTTGTTGAAGCCATCACCAAACTAACATCTTGTTATAAGATCTGAGACTAAAAACACAAGAATATTAGTAAACATAACTACATGAGTTAATCATCATCAAAACTAGGGTGGAAGGCCTTTGGGCCAACAATAACTTCATGTGGTTTGTGATCATTAAAATAAAATCGGAGGGTATACCCTTGGGCCAACAGTCTCCCCCTTTTTGATGATGACAAAACACATGAGTTATTAAAGTCAAACAAAATGAAGAGCTTTGGAAAGCTCATCCTAAAATTATGCTTATATTTCAAGTCCAATTATTCATGACAAAAGAATGTAGCAATAAAAACATAAGTCATATGCATACAGATATAGATGTGCAACATTATACATAAACAAACCAATCTCCTTCCATGCCTCCAACCACCAAATGATAAGTATGCAACAAAGAGCAAGATACCAATAATAAAAATGAAGGAAACATTGCATATAAAACATGAGAATAAAAAATAGAGAGGTAATTGCTAAGTCAATCAAATATCATAAATAATATAATTCATACATCTTTTCCCCTTTTTGTTAAACATCAAAAAGGTACACCAATTAAAAAAAATTGAAATATTATACTTTTTAGTAGTAAATTTGAAAGAACAAGTATATTAAAAGAAAAATTTTAATATAAATACGAGTATTAATTAAATGAAAATTTCACGAATCCATAATGCAAACATTCATCCACCACAAATGAAAGAAAATTTATTATAATTAAGTGGTTTAGTAAAAATGTTCGCAAATTAAAAATCGGTAGAAATATAATCAATTTCAATATCTCCTCTCTCCTTTAAGAAAGTGATATCAAATTCTATGTGTTTAGTCTTACTATATTGATTTTCATTTCTGGTCATATGAATGATAGTAGTGTTATCACAAAATATTTTCATATAATCATAATGCAAATCATAATCAATGATAGTACGTTTCATCTAAAGAATTTGTGCACAACAAGTTTCGGTCGCAACATATTCCACCTCGGCAGTTGAGAGGGCTACGAAATTTTTTTCTTGGAAGACCACGAAATGAGACAATATCAAGAAATTAGCAAGTTTCACTAGTGCTCTTCCTATCCACTCTACAATCGGCATAGTCAGCATCCGAATAACTTGTCATTGAGAATTGTCCAGTCTTCAGATACCACAAACTCATTCTAATAGTGCCCTTAAGCTATCTAATAATGCATTTTACCTCAATTAAGTGAGACTCTTTAGGATAAGATTGAAATCTGTAAGTCACTTAGAGGGGGTGAATAGGTGACAAGCTAATCAAATGAAAAACTAGTGCGAAATTAAAACTACACACAACGTATAACTACAAAGTGTAGCCGAATTCTCGGTGAAGAGCTCCGGACTATCTCCTCAAGATTCCTCTAAATTAAGAGTTAAAGTGTCATTATGGCTCTCTTAGTTGAATACAAGTGTGAGCAAACAATCTCAAGCATATATTTAATAGAGCACAAGTATATCAAGCATGTAATAGAGAAAAATAATAAGAGCATGCAAGTTATAAAACACAAGTAAGAGAGAGAGATAAGCAATTGCAAGCATGGGAGAATTATTTCAAGGTTCGAGTACACTTGCTGTACATTCCCGCTTTCAACACTATGAAGGATTTCTACTAAAATCATTCTCGCAAGATCACTCAGTATTGCAACACCTAAACGAGCTCCCTCATGAACTCTTGGACCAGCAAGTTCCTCACTTGTTATCGCAAGAACAACAAACACGAGCATACTAGCTTGTCGAGGCCGCACCTCTACAAATTCTCAATCAAAGGGGGTGGAATACTTGTGATCACTTCTCTTGATCACAAAACTACTCTCACAAACAAGGATCCTTAAAGGATTAATATAGCTATAGATGGCTCAAGCTTGTGTGAGAAAACAAGATAGATGTGGAGGTGAAAAATCTCAAGAAAATATTTTTAAAAACTCTAGAGATTCACTCTTGAAAACTCTCTTTTGGATTTAGAAATGAAGCTCTAAAACTTGCTTAGAAACCCTGTAAAAGAGCTCTTGAAAATAGCCTAAAAATCTTACCCAAAATCTAGCAAAAACTCTCATTTTATAAGGTAGCTGAAAACTAGGCGTTGGGGGCCAGATGGCCTGTCGGTCGACCGGTCGGTCTACCGGCCAACGGTTATTTTTCAAATCATTGGGGTTGCTGATCAATTGCCCGATCGACCGCACCCAGGTCTTAACCTGTCAGTCGACTGCTCGGTCAGCCGAGGCAAGAACCAGAAAGTACTGCTCTCTTAGTCGGTCGACCGTCATGTCGATCGGCCCTCAAGCCAGGGCTGTATGAACGTTTTGTGCATATCGGTCGACCGCTCGGTCGATCAACCTCTAGCTCGGTCGACTGCCAAAAGTTCAGCTCAGGGTTTTCAGGATTTGAAACTTGGTCTTTTGAAACCCTAAAATTTTATTTAATACACATAAAAATTCATAAAAATAAGCTCATTAAAATACTTTGAAGTACAAATATGTGTGATAAAAAATCAACACATATTACAAACAATTTGAACTATTTTTACGATATAGAAATTAAGCTTTAAACAAAAACCAATATTTTCAAAATCAAACTTTTAATGAAAAACTGATTTTTTTCAAAACATCTAAATACAAAAACAAGATATTAAAAAACTTTTTAAGCATAATGTGCATGGATATGATCCAATAAACATATAAGATGAAATATTTATGTTTTTGATAATAAGCTCTAAATAAAATTTTAATAAATACAAAACTTAAACACATGATATAGAAACATCAAATAAGTTTTTCAATAAGTTTTTCTAAACATTATGAAGCAACAATGTGTATGGTCCAATACACATACATATAAACCATGAAAATTGTTTTGATGAAATCTATTCATGAAAACGAATTATGTATTCTTTGAAACTCAAAATCAAAACCATATTTCCGAAATCAAAACTATTTAACATGAAATGTTTTGAAATCTTTTGTGTGTGTTGATTGGTCATCAATAATGCATATTATTATTCATATTTTCATGCTTAATTTTTTATAAAATATTACTATTTAATTCATTAATTGTTTAGTAATGTGCAGGCCCCCATAATCCAAGAGAAAGCCTAAAAGAAGCCTAAAAGCCCACAATTATTATGAAAATAAAGATTAATTGGGAAGATAAAGGAAGTTTCTATTCTATTCTATTTGAATTTGAGTTTTAGATTAATTTAATTTAAAATCTAGATGAAGAGAAGAGTAGAATAAGATAAATCATCATCCCAATTGAAGATAGATGTAGACTCCTATTCAAATTCCGGTTGCTTGCACTATAAGTCCTAGAAGATGAAGGAGATAAAACGAAATCTATTTGAAAAGAACAAGAGAATCCAAACTAAATTCAGATTTGGTTATAACATGCGTCTCAAGTTACTTAGAGATAGAAGATATTTCAAACTTCGGGGATTAAATGAAGATTTCGAGGATAGATCTCCACATAAACGGATAAGATAAAGCCACGCGCTAAAGCACATGACCAGACTCCACAAAGGAGTCACGTCCTCCCCCTTTTTACTGCAAAAACACGACCATCTTGGGGCCGCGGATGTCGAGTTTTGGTGGAGGTGTTGTACTGGGACTGTACTTCTTAAATCTCTTATAAATACCCCTGAAGAGTAACAAAGCAGAGGCATCTCAGAAATTGAGTATAAGATTATTTGTTTAGCCATTTTATTTTCTGAATTTCTTTGTATTATTTTGCTTTCTAATTGAAGAAGAAGATTTTTGAAGAAGAAGAAAACTTGTAATTGGCTGATGACATCCATTAATAAAAGTTCATTATTCTTTTCATCTCTCTTCTTCTTTAATTTAGTTTTTATTACTTTAGTTTCTTTTGTTTTCTTTTCTTCTTTTCTTGTTGATGCAACTTTCTTTTTTTATAATAAATCTTGTTAAAATAAAAAAATATGAATAACTAAATTAACTTGTAGTTTGTTAATCTCTCGATCAACTAAGTTTAGTCTAAAAGATAAATTGATTAAAATCCATGTTTATTAGAAACCTTAGGATTAAAATTGATAATTCTTAAAGATGAATAATTAATTAAGTTGAATTAAATTAGGGTTGCACTTTTTAATGATTATTCTTAGTTCATATGTAGAAGCTTTGATAGCATCATGTTAGGTTTAAAAGACTTTTCTTATACTAAGTTTAAAAACTAGGATGAACTAAAGTTTAATTTTAATTACTGTACTCTAATTAGGGTTTGCAATATTTTTACTCATATTACTTGATTTTCAATCAAAACTCTAGGGTAGATTTTTATGGCTCAATATGATGTTCTTTCCTCTTAGACTAACACTTAGTTGTAGTAGATGATTGGTAGACTATAATTTCTTTTACTTAATTAAATCTTTTTTCTCACAATCAATATTCTTTTTTCAAGATATTTGCTAGAGAATTCATTCCGAAAAGCTTCCATCTCATCCTTCCCTATGGATCGATCCGTTTAACTCTTGCTATGCTGATAAATTGAGAAGAGACTAAGAACTTTATAACTTTAATGTTTTTATTTCAATTCAATTTCTCTTCTTCAATCAAAATTTTGGTGTCATTGTCGGGGAGGGAACGGTACAATATTCTCTAAAACTAATTTTTTTTCTTTTTTTCTGTTTCTGTTTGCAGGATCTGATAATAGAAAAATTTACTGCAGCTCAAAAAATTTGGCAACTCTGCCCCTTTGCCCTCGAAGGTAGAGCCAGAGGAACCTCAAAGAAGTCGCGTCTCTGTAGCTATTATCGCGTTTTCACAGCAAAAGCAGTGCCCTACTGCTATAATCTTGACTGGTCTGCTAAGAATTGCAATTACATTTTTCTGCAGTTGATAATTTTTCTTTATGATCACCCTACATATTACTGATTAATTAACAGTAATCTATTAGTTGATTAACATAAAAAGAGTTTTAGACTCTTGCATCATAGGTACGTGTCTATTTAAATTTTTTAATTTTTATTAAAGAGTGCTGGTGACAAGGTACGCCCACATTACATATAGACTAGGAAGCACCCTTGACTGATTTACTGCTTTTGAGTGAATCTTTTCTATTCTTTTGTACACGTGCACTAATTCATTTTAAGGGCAAAACCCATAAATAACATAAGGTGGGGGCGTCATTACCCTTTCTTGACCCACAAACCATTTTCGTTGCACTCACAACCGTAACCCTAAAATAAAAATTGATTAGACATTGACCTTATGTTAACTTGGGCTCATTAAGAGATTGACTGAAGGAGAAAGTTATTCAAAATCACTCTTGCCAAATCGGTGTCTAAGGTTGGGAATTGAGAGACGAAACTTCGTTGGTGGTTTGCAATAATTAGGCCCGTCTTTGACGGATACCTCCCACCGATCTTACCACCTACCTGACCGATTAACTTATGGTTAAGGTCGAATATATCTCCCAAAAAATAGTCTAAAGTTAAGAGTCATCTAAGTCTAGGCTTACTTACCCTATATTAGGATTTTTGATTTTTGATCTTCTTTGGTTGATTGGGTGAACTTGTTTATTTAACTGTGCATGTCAGCTTGATCGAAAGACCCAGTCACATCTAGACTAACTAGGAATAGTTCACCACCTGAACTCAAACCCGGTCCACACATGCCACAACAACCATCACTACAGGATAGGTTCTTTCCTATTAGGATCTCTCTTCCATCTAGCATTCAGCTATCCGATGTAGGAGACAACCAATTTGAGCTGAAACCACAATACATCAACATTCTTCTCAAGTTTCATGAATTCGAATACGAGGATGCATACATTTTCATAAGAGAATTTGAGGAAGTATGTCTCATGATGAAAATAGCCTACCCAGGAGTAGACGCCTTTAAGTTACGTTTTGCCCTATTTTCTTTGAAAGACTTAATAAAGAAATAGCTCTACAGTCTATAAGTCGGTTCTATATCATCATGGGATAATTTTATCAAGGCCTTCTTGAAGAAGTTCTATCCCATTCACAAGACTGCGCAAATTAGAAAAAGCATCTTGCAGTTTAAGCAAACAGCTAATGAACCTTTTTGAAAGTACTTCAAACGCTTGAAGAACCTCCTTACCCAATGCCCTCACCATGGGATAGAGAAATGACAACTTTGCAAATCTCTTTATGATGGATTAGAATATCAAACGAAAATCCTATTAGAATCAATGTGTCAAGGCAGATTTTTGAAAAAGAACCGAGATGAAGGATGTTATTATATGAAGACTTGGCTGATAAGACCATCCAATGGGAACCAACTCCGAAAAAATTAAGGACTAACGATCCTACTTTTTCTAAAGGAGGTGCCCATTCCATTGAGGCAAACATAGCTACTGAAACTAAATTAGCTGTTGTGATGTGAAAACTAAGGAGCCAGTATCTGTGAATCAAGTAGCCTAACACCTTTGGCGGGCTGTACTTACTGTCAGGCCATGAACCACGTGTTCAAAGAATGCTCCGTCTTTTTAGCTCATCAAATCTTGCCCGAAATATGAATGCAGCCTTCACAAGTCCTGCCAACAATCCCTACGCTCCAGCTTACAATTCTGGCTGGAAGAATCACCCGAATTTCTCATGTAACCAAAATAAACAATTCCCACCTTCAACCCATCAGTCCAGTTTTTCCAATTATCAACAAATATTTCCCAACCAAGTTCCCCAAGGTCCCCACTTTGAAAAGAACTCAACTGATTTCGAGAAGATTCTTGGATTTCTTATGCAAAACACAGGACAAGCCATATCAAGGTTAGAGATCTAAAGGAGTCAGTTATTTGGGTCCCTAAGTGAAAGACCAAAATAAACTTTATCTAGTCAACCTGTAGCAAATCCTAGGAACTCTAGTCAAGCTCATTTGGCTCAAGAGAATCACATGAACCAATGTAATTTGATTCACACATTACGGTCGGAAAAATAAGTTGATAACCAAGTACCAACACCATCAAATTCAAAATAAGCATCCACCTCTCCAGTCCCACTCCACCTCAACTTGACTCCGACAACAATAAAAAAGATAAGTCAAATGAAAATGTGCACAAGCCGATAGTACCATACCCAAATAAGCTTACAAACAAACAATGTGCACAAATGGATAAGATACGTGAGATTTTTATTTATGTCAAGATCAATGTACCTCTTCTTGATGCAATCCAACAAGTCCCTGGCTATCCTAAATTCCTTAAGGACATGTGCACCAAGAAGAGAAAGACTAATGTGCCCAAGAAAGTTTTTCTAGCCACTAACATTAGTGAGCTATTATCCAATCAAATCCTTATCAAGTATAAAGATCCTGATTGCCCTACTATTTCTTACACAATAGGTCAAATTGCACCTAATCATGCACTTCTTAATTTGAGAGCAAGTATCAACTTACTCTCTTTCTCAGTCTACCAATAACTTGGGTTCAGGAGCTTAGTCCGACTAAAGTTAAAATCTAATTAGCTGACTGGTCCATAAAAATTTTCAAAGGAGAAATTACCGATGTCCTTATCTAGGTTGGAGAGTTTATCTACCCAGTAGATTTTATTATTCTTGAGACCCAACCAATATCCACTCCCAGGTCTCAAACTTCCGTTATCTTAGGGTGTCCGTTCCTTGCAACTGCAAATGCTATCATCAATTGTAGGAACAGATCAATGAGGTTGATCTTTAGAGACATGATTAAAGAGGTCAACGTCTTCAATCTAGAGAAACAACCTCGTAAGATAAGAGACCAAACTTTTGAGATAAACTTCATTGAGAACAATTGTGAGAAGAAAGTGAAGATATAGAGAATGAGACTCTATTTCTTGATGAATTAATTGAGGATAAGTGCGATTATATTAATGAGAAGACAAATGTTGGAGATCCTAATTTTAGAGTCCCATTTAAAAAAAAATTTGATTTGAGTGTCATCACTTTCGATGAGCCAATCAATGATATATCGCATGAGAATATAATTCAAGAACCTCCGATTGAATTAACCTTTGAAAACCTTTTTAAAGAAGAACTCATGTGTTTGAAAAAATCGACTAGGGATATTTTGATTAATTATACGCCTCCAAGGAAAAGTGTTGATCTAAGTTTTGAGGAGATATATAAAACTGAGCTAGAATTTCTAAGTATTCATAGTGAGAAAGTTCCAACTGAGAGGTGTAATGGTACAATTTTTGAACTGTGGATGTAAACATGTGAGGAAGAAGAGCTTAAAGAAGATGAAACTGGGGAGGAAGAGAACTAAAATGAAAATAAGATTGACCTCCCCATTGTACTCTATGAAGAGAATCCATTGGAATGATGAGAAGCGAGAAACATGTGTTGTACATATATCTGCATATTATTATTACCATTATTTACCTCTTTTTACACTTTATTTCATGCATTCAAATATTATATTCATACATTGAGGACAATACATGAGATAAGTGTGAGGAGGATTAACCAACTAACATAATAAAAAAATAATATGCCAACTAAAAAAAGTAACATAAAAAATTCAAAATAATTTTTAAAAAAATTGAAAAAGGAAATAAAATTTTGATTTATTTTTTGTAAGTAATTAAGTTAATTTTATGGAATAAGAAAATCATAATTAGGATTTCTTATTACTTGGTGAAAATAAGAGTATTTGTTTGATTTTAAGTTTATGAGAAAAAATTGAAAAAGTAATTTTGTCTTGATATCTTTACCTTGATGAAATCTGCATGCTTTATACACGTACTGATTGAAAAATGAAAGTAACGAGAATTAGCGTCTAGCTTTGGGCTAACAGGTCGTGTCCACGAGGAGGAATGCGATGAAAGATTTTTGGTGTTTTTGTTTAGAAAACAATGATTGGTGTTGATTTTTTTATATTGAAAAAAGAGAATGGAGAGAAGGGAAGTGATTTAAAGAAAAATTTAAAACTTGAAAAAGTGTAACCCCCTGATCCCCGGTGTACGTATCACCGTATCGGTACGCGATACGACGTACAAAATTGATTTGACCTCCGTGGTTGTCCGATTGAGTTGATTTCAGTTTCAAAAATTATTTTCTAATATTCTAGATTTTTCAGGATTTTTTGGGAATTTTTCTGGATTATTTTGGAAAATCTCCGTTGTCGGTGTCGACCGATACCGATAACCGGCCTTCCGATTTTTATCTCACAAAAGGAGTTGAATTTTGAGAATCCGCTTTCACCAGATGTCTTAGAATCATGTTCTCTACGTTTGGGCATTTTTGGGAATTTTTCTGAATTTATCAAAAATCCGGCCAAACCGGTGTCGCTCGTATCGGCGACAGCTTCCGAGATTTTTAATTTGCAAATTAGATTGAGTTTTGACAAACCGTCTTCAGATTACGTCTCAGCAGAATATTCCCCATTTTCTGTAATTTTCGGGCACCGTTCAGAGCTAGTCGCATTTTGGGCCAATATTATAATATTTAAATATAAATTTTTCTTTTCTTTTTCTTTTCTTTTCTCCTTTCTTCTTCCCCACGCCAACTCCCACCGACTCACTGTAGCACCCAACCGACCTTCCCCCTTTTTAAAATCCCCTTCTCCCTCTCTCTCCTCCATTTTCTCTCACTCTTCCAAACTCTCTCTCTCTCTCTCTCTCTCTCCCTCTCTCTCTATCCCTCACACACTCTCTCTCTCTCTCTGCGGATCTCCAGCCCGAAGCAGAGCCGGCGCCGGAGGCCGGCCAGGTGACCGGCGGCGCAGGCGCACGCGGGCGTGGGCGGCGCAGGCGCACGCGGGCGCGGAGGCGCGCAGGCGGGCGCGGGGGTGCGCAGGCGCACGCGGGCGCGGAGGCGCGGAGGCGGGCGCGGGTAGGCGGCGCGGGCGCAGGTGGTGGAGGCGCCCGCCCCCACTCTTCTCTCTCCTCCCCACTGCGGACCATCCCCGGCGGCGCCGGGGTGGCGCCGGCGCCGGCAGGGCGGCCGCGCCGGCGGGGCACGGGCGGCGGCCGCGCGCGGGCGGGCGCGCGGCGGCGGGCGCAGGCGACGGCAGCAGCAGCACGCTGCTGCTGCTGTCGGGCTATTGGGTGCAAACCCAATAGTGGGTTTCGGGTTTTGGGTAGTGGATCCAAACCCGACCCATTTGCATCAAACCCGACCCGTTAAGGTATATTTTCATTAAGCCCCTGTAAGATTATTAATTACTTTTAGGCCCCTGTAAATTTGCAAATAGCCCCCTGGATATTTTCTGTTATTACAAAATTAACCCCCTTTATATGCTTTTTAGTATTCGGGCGATATCGGGAGCATCCGGACTCCGATTGAGGTGATTCTGGATCCGTTGCGATCGTGGGAACAAGAGCTACAATCCTGTAGCCAGTTTGTGAGTGTTTTTATTTTATAAATTATCTTTTTAGTCTATTAATTGAACTTGGTTGCTTTATTAATGACTGATAATCCTAATTGGTACACCATATTAAAACATTATAATAAACACTGTACTTAAATATGCCTAACACCTAATAGACGTAGAGTGTGACACTGGCTACCTATTAGGTCATGTTCATGGATCACTGACATCCGGCCCACTATGTCACCATATGTTTGGACACTATCATGTCATGTATCGTATCACAGTAACATTACATGCATACAGTTCCACAGATACGCTATGACACGCGTACTTCATTAGACAGAGTCTTGTCCCTATTCCACTGTCGCACTTACTGACTCACTGGTACACTAAACACCGTAGTGCACGTAGACATCGGTTACACCTCTCACCATTACTTAGATATTGAGATTCACGATATTGAGATTCATGTACACGGATACACAAATATGTTGCACTGGTACACGACTAGACCAATGCACGGACTACCGCATTTCATATCATGTCATGTTTACATATTATTGTTACATTTGCATGTCATGTTTCCATATCACTGTTACACCGGCATATTATGTTGACGTATCACTGTTACACCGGCATATTATGTTTACGTATCACTGTTATACATGCATGTTATGTTTCCATCGCCCTGTTACCAGTGCATGTATGCTTTCTCTATTACTGTCATAGGAATCCCCGTTCATAGTACATGTATTATTGTTCCATGTCCCGTCTTCATGTTATATGATTGCTTCATGTTACTGATATGGATATACTCGATACTGGACATGAGAGCTGTTGATATGCGATATGTGGAATCCCACATCTATTGTTCATGTTATATTGTTCATGGTATATTGTTCCCGTGATATTGTTCCCGTTTTCGGGTATATTGTTCTCGTTATATTGTTCTACGCTATCAACAGAGCTCAAGTCCAGTTAACATGTTACCCGTATCATGTACAGTGGTTGTCTTGTTACATTGTAGACTTGATATAACAGATCATAATGATAACTGGGGTTTGGGGGAGACTTGACGGTTGATTAGATCTTATCGGGTGATGTACTGGATCCATATTGTTTTCCCACTGCAGGGGACGGTAGGAGGGCTGCCTACCAATTGCTCCATGAGCTCTTGTTACTTGATTCATGCTCCCCTCTTAGCGGAGGGCCCTGGTCCTGGCAGCCAGGGGCTTGTTTAAGGCCGTGATCCCGGGTATGCACGGGATACATCCACCCGATAAGAACTCCTCGACCACGGGTTTCCAATTAACATAATAAAACAGTATACACAATAGTGACGTCGGGAACACTTGATATTTGGTTGCTCTCTCGTTTGGATAATGGTACCCGTAGGCCATGTCCGGATGGGTTCGACTGGGGTGCGGGCTTCAGTATGAACCGCCAGTGGTATGGGACACTGGAAGAGAGTAATTAAAATAGCAGGTGGTACTGATTGCTACTATTGTATAAATGACATGACTTGGACATGACTTGCCTGATACATGTTTAGTTATACTTGTTACTGTTCCTGATCATTTATTCGGTACCGTGTTACTTGTATACTTATTATTGTATCTGTTTCCTGTTACACTTTCTGTGATGGCATACTACGCATGTTCCACAGTACATCTATTCTGTTTCCTGTATTCCTTGCAGACATCGTGACTGTATATGCACGACACCGTATGATGGTTATATGGTATATGCTCACATGCATGTTCATATTGCATATGCCCACCTGCATGTTCATTTACATCACTACCATATTCATTTCCATCACGTCACCATTAGACAACATTATTTATTATATAAACTGGACACGACTATAGACATGACCCGATGGTAACCGGCTAGGTAGTGATGGTACCAAAAGATGACATGTTTATATATTTCTACTGCTTCCTCTATGCTTATGATATCATGTTACTTGTACCACATCATGTATTATACATTAGTATCGTGCTTGTATTATTATGTATATATTCCTGCCTTCTTCATTTTACCACTCACTAGGTCGCTTTCTGACGATCCTGGGTTTGCATGCCCAGATTGGAGATCCGAGTTACCATAGCTTCAGAGAGTGCCTTGGAGTCACATGGGAGATTCCGCATCGGGACTATTCCTAGGTATCTTTGTGCTTTATTTCCGTTATCTTCTTTGTCCCCATTTTTCATATTTGTTATGATTGCTGACCTCTTTCTGCAGGTATTCTTGTACTGCTTTCATGCTGGACCTCATATCTATATGGAGGTATTGTACTGTACTGAGGCTTAACGTACGCGTGAGCGTGTTTTCACCTCGCGTATGTACGTCGCCATAACGTCCCCGTACCTGCGGGATTGGGGCGTTACATAGTGGTATCAGAGCTTAGGTTCACACCTGGTGTGGGTAACCACCTGGGTCAATACTTGGGCTCTTACCAACAGTACAATCAGGTTCAGATTTACAGATCTGTATCTGAATTTGGGGTTTCAGCAATGAGTACAAGAATATCATGACCTTGACGATTCACTCCTTGACTCGCTTATATTCCTTCCTTCCTTCCAGTTGTCAACCAGAACATCTGATTTCCTTCTCACTTTCCTTGCATCGTCTTGTTTCCTATCCGTTCGGATTAGTTCACTACCATACTTCTCCATCCCGGCTTCCTTCTCGATAGCAGAGTGCGCAGCGGAAGTGTCGCGGACCCGTCACCTTCAGACTTTGGGATTGAAAATCTTGTTCTCACACCTGATTGAAATTGCGAGGACGCAATTTTCTGTAAGGTGGGGAGAAATGTAACCCCCTGATCCCGGTGTACGTATCACCGTATCGGTACGCGATACGACGTACAAAATTGATTTGACCTCCGTGGTTGTCCGATTGAGTTGATTTCAGTTTCAAAAATTATTTTCTAATATTCTAGATTTTTCAGGATTTTTTGGGAATTTTTCTGGATTATTTTGGAAAATCTCCGTTGTCGGTGTCGACCGATACCGATAACCGGCCTTCCGATTTTTATCTCACAAAAGGAGTTGAATTTTGAGAATCCGCTTTCACCAGATGTCTTAGAATCATGTTCTCTACGTTTGGGCATTTTTGGGAATTTTTCTGAATTTATCAAAAATCCGGCCAAACCGGTGTCGCTCGTATCGGCGACAGCTTCCGAGATTTTTAATTTGCAAATTAGATTGAGTTTTGACAAACCGTCTTCAGATTACGTCTCAGCAGAATATTCCCCATTTTCTGTAATTTTCGGGCACCGTTCAGAGCTAGTCGCATTTTGGGCCAATATTATAATATTTAAATATAAATTTTTCTTTTCTTTTTCTTTTCTTTTCTCCTTTCTTCTTCCCCACGCCAACTCCCACCGACTCACTGTAGCACCCAACCGACCTTCCCCCTTTTTAAAATCCCCTTCTCCCTCTCTCTCCTCCATTTTCTCTCACTCTTCCAAACTCTCTCTCTCTCTCTCTCTCTCTCCCCCTCTCTCTCTATCCCTCACACACACTCTCTCTCTCTCTCTCTGCGGATCTCCAGCCCGAAGCAGAGCCGGCGCCGGAGGCCGGCCAGGTGACCGGCGGCGCAGGCGCACGCGGGCGTGGGCGGCGCAGGCGCACGCGGGCGCGGAGGCGCGCAGGCGGGCGCGGGGGTGCGCAGGCGCACGCGGGCGCGGAGGCGCGCAGGCGGGCGCGGGTAGGCGGCGCGGGCGCAGGTGGTGGAGGCGCCCGCCCCCACTCTTCTCTCTCCTCCCCACTGCGGACAATCCCCGGCGGCGCCGGGGTGGCGCCGGCGCCGGCAGGGCGGCCGCGCCGGCGGGGCACGGGCGGCGGGCGCGCGCGGGCGGGCGCGCGGCGGCGGGCGCAGGCGACGGCAGCAGCAGCACGCTGCTGCTGCTGTCGGGCTATTGGGTGCAAACCCAATAGTGGGTTTCGGGTTTTGGGTAGTGGATCCAAACCCGACCCATTTGCATCAAACCCGACCCGTTAAGGTATATTTTCATTTAAGCCCCTGTAAGATTATTAATTACTTTTAGGCCCCTGTAAATTTGCAAATAGCCCCCTGGATATTTTCTGTTATTACAAAATTAACCCCCTTTATATGCTTTTTAGTATTCGGGCGATATCGGGAGCATCCGGACTCCGATTGAGGTGATTCTGGATCCGTTGCGATCGTGGGAACAAGAGCTACAATCCTGTAGCCAGTTTGTGAGTGTTTTTATTTTATAAATTATCTTTTTAGTCTATTAATTGAACTTGGTTGCTTTATTAATGACTGGTAAATCCTAATTTGTACACCATATTAAAACATTATAATAAACACTGTACTTAAATATGCCTAACACCTAATAGACGTAGAGTGTGACACTGGCTACCTATTAGGTCATGTTCATGGATCACTGACATCCGGCCCACTATGTCACCATATGTTTGGACACTATCATGTCATGTATCGTATCACAGTAACATTACATGCATACAGTTCCACAGATACGCTATGACACGCGTACTTCATTAGACAGAGTCTTGTCCCTATTCCACTGTCGCACTTACTGACTCACTGGTACACTAAACACCGTAGTGCACGTAGACATCGGTTACACCTCTCACCATTACTTAGATATTGAGATTCACGATATTGAGATTCATGTACACGGATACACAAATATGTTGCACTGGTACACGACTAGACCAATGCACGGACTACCGCATTTCATATCATGTCATGTTTACATATTATTGTTACATTTGCATGTCATGTTTCCATATCACTGTTACACCGGCATATTATGTTGACGTATCACTGTTACACCGGCATATTATGTTTACG
Organism: Agave tequilana; assembly: GCA_038442645.1. Lineage (NCBI taxonomy): Eukaryota > Viridiplantae > Streptophyta > Magnoliopsida > Asparagales > Asparagaceae > Agave > Agave tequilana. Next base: position 66,371 of record JAVJIF010014774.1, read on the forward strand.
TATCACTGTTATACATGCATGTTATGTTTCCATCGCCCTGTTACCAGTGCATGTATGCTTTCTCTATTACTGTCATAGGAATCCCCGTTCATAGTACATGTATTATTGTTCCATGTCCCGTCTTCATGTTATATGATTGCTTCATGTTACTGATATGGATATACTCGATACTGGACATGAGAGCTGTTGATATGCGATATGTGGAATCCCACATCTATTGTTCATGTTATATTGTTCATGGTATATTGTTCCCGTGATATTGTTCCCGTTTTCGGGTATATTGTTCTCGTTATATTGTTCTACGCTATCAACAGAGCTCAAGTCCAGTTAACATGTTACCCGTATCATGTACAGTGGTTGTCTTGTTACATTGTAGACTTGATATAACAGATCATAATGATAACTGGGGTTTGGGGGAGACTTGACGGTTGATTAGATCTTATCGGGTGATGTACTGGATCCATATTGTTTTCCCACTGCAGGGGACGGTAGGAGGGCTGCCTACCAATTGCTCCATGAGCTCTTGTTACTTGATTCATGCTCCCCTCTTAGCGGAGGGCCCTGGTCCTGGCAGCCAGGGGCTTGTTTAAGGCCGTGATCCCGGGTATGCACGGGATACATCCACCCGATAAGAACTCCTCGACCACGGGTTTCCAATTAACATAATAAAACAGTATACACAATAGTGACGTCGGGAACACTTGATATTTGGTTGCTCTCTCGTTTGGATAATGGTACCCGTAGGCCATGTCCGGATGGGTTCGACTGGGGTGCGGGCTTCAGTATGAACCGCCAGTGGTATGGGACACTGGAAGAGAGTAATTAAAATAGCAGGTGGTACTGATTGCTACTATTGTATAAATGACATGACTTGGACATGACTTGCCTGATACATGTTTAGTTATACTTGTTACTGTTCCTGATCATTTATTCGGTACCGTGTTACTTGTATACTTATTACTGTATCTGTTTCCTGTTACACTTTCTGTGATGGCATACTACGCATGTTCCACAGTACATCTATTCTGTTTCCTGTATTCCTTGCAGACATCGTGACTGTATATGCACGACACCGTATGATGGTTATATGGTATATGCTCACATGCATGTTCATATTGCATATGCCCACCTGCATGTTCATTTACATCACTACCATATTCATTTCCATCACGTCACCACTAGACAACATTATTTATTATATAAACTGGACACGACTATAGACATGACCCGATGGTAACCGGCTAGGTAGTGATGGTACCAAAAGATGACATGTTTATATATTTCTACTGCTTCCTCTATGCTTATGATATCATGTTACTTGTACCACATCATGTATTATACATTAGTATCGTGCTTGTATTATTATGTATATATTCCTGCCTTCTTCATTTTACCACTCACTAGGTCGCTTTCTGACGACCCTGGGTTTGCATGCCCAGATTGGAGATCCGAGTTACCATAGCTTCAGAGAGTGCCTTGGAGTCACATGGGAGATTCCGCATCGGGACTATTCCTAGGTATCTTTGTGCTTTATTTCCGTTATCTTCTTTGTCCCCATTTTTCATATTTGTTATGATTGCTGACCTCTTTCTGCAGGTATTCTTGTACTGCTTTCATGCTGGACCTCATATCTATATGGAGGTATTGTACTGTACTGAGGCTTAACGTACGCGTGAGCGTGTTTTCACCTCGCGTATGTACGTCGCCATAACGTCCCCGTACCTGCGGGATTGGGGCGTTACATAGTGGTATCAGAGCTTAGGTTCACACCTGGTGTGGGTAACCACCTGGGTCAATACTTGGGCTCTTACCAACAGTACAATCAGGTTCAGATTTACAGATCTGTATCTGAATTTGGGGTTTCAGCAATGAGTACAAGAATATCATGACCTTGACGATTCACTCCTTGACTCGCTTATATTCCTTCCTTCCTTCCAGTTGTCAACCAGAACATCTGATTTCCTTCTCACTTTCCTTGCATCGTCTTGTTTCCTATCCGTTCGGATTAGTTCACTACCATACTTCTCCATCCCGGCTTCCTTCTCGATAGCAGAGTGCGCAGCGGAAGTGTCGCGGACCCGTCACCTTCAGACTTTGGGATTGGAAATCTTGTTCTCACACCTGATTGAAATTGCGAGGACGCAATTTTCTGTAAGGTGGGGAGAAATGTAACCCCCTGATCCCCGGTGTACGTATCACCGTATCGGTACGCGATACGACGTACAAAATTGATTTGACCTCCGTGGTTGTCCGATTGAGTTGATTTCAGTTTCAAAAATTATTTTCTAATATTCTAGATTTTTCAGGATTTTTTGGGAATTTTTCTGGATTATTTTGGAAAATCTCCGTTGTCGGTGTCGACCGATACCGATAACCGGCCTTCCGATTTTTATCTCACAAAAGGAGTTGAATTTTGAGAATCCGCTTTCACCAGATGTCTTAGAATCATGTTCTCTACGTTTGGGCATTTTTGGGAATTTTTCTGAATTTATCAAAAATCCGGCCAAACCGGTGTCGCTCGTATCGGCGACAGCTTCCGAGATTTTTAATTTGCAAATTAGATTGAGTTTTGACAAACCGTCTTCAGATTACGTCTCAGCAGAATATTCCCCATTTTTTGTAATTTTCGGGCACCGTTCAGAGCTAGTCGCATTTTGGGCCAATATTATAATATTTAAATATAAATTTTTCTTTTCTTTTTCTTTTCTTTTCTCCTTTCTTCTTCCCCACGCCAACTCCCACCGACTCACTGTAGCACCCAACCGACCTTCCCCCTTTTTAAAATCCCCTTCTCCCTCTCTCTCCTCCATTTTCTCTCACTCTTCCAAACTCTCTCTCTCTCTCTCTCTCTCTCTCTCTCCTCTCTCTATCCCTCACACACACTCTCTCTCTCTCTCTCTGCGGATCTCCAGCCCGAAGCAGAGCCGGCGCCGGAGGCCGGCCAGGTGACCGGCGGCGCAGGCGCACGCGGGCGTGGGCGGCGCAGGCGCACGCGGGCGCGGAGGCGCGCAGGCGGGCGCGGGGGTGCGCAGGCGCACGCGGGCGCGGAGGCGCGCAGGCGGGCGCGGGTAGGCGGCGCGGGCGCAGGTGGTGGAGGCGCCCGCCCCCACTCTTCTCTCTCCTCCCCACTGCGGACAATCCCCGGCGGCGCCGGGGTGGCGCCGGCGCCGGCAGGGCGGCCGCGCCGGCGGGGCACGGGCGGCGGGCGCGCGCGGGCGGGCGCGCGGGCGGCGGGCGCAGGCGACGGCAGCAGCAGCACGCTGCTGCTGCTGTCGGGCTATTGGGTGCAAACCCAATAGTGGGTTTCGGGTTTTGGGTAGTGGATCCAAACCCGACCCATTTACATCAAACCCGACCCGTTAAGGTATATTTTCATTTAAGCCCCTGTAAGATTATTAATTACTTTTAGGCCCCTGTAAATTTGCAAATAGCCCCCTGGATATTTTCTGTTATTACAAAATTAACCCCCTTTATATGCTTTTTAGTATTCGGGCGATATCGGGAGCATCCGGACTCCGATTGAGGTGATTCTGGATCCGTTGCGATCGTGGGAACAAGAGCTACAATCCTGTAGCCAGTTTGTGAGTGTTTTTATTTTATAAATTATCTTTTTAGTCTATTAATTGAACTTGGTTGCTTTATTAATGACTGATAAATCCTAATTGGTACACCATATTAAAACATTATAATAAACACTGTACTTAAATATGCCTAACACCTAATAGACGTAGAGTGTGACACTGGCTACCTATTAGGTCATGTTCATGGATCACTGACATCCGGCCCACTATGTCACCATATGTTTGGACACTATCATGTCATGTATCGTATCACAGTAACATTACATGCATACAGTTCCACAGATACGCTATGACACGCGTACTTCATTAGACAGAGTCTTGTCCCTATTCCACTGTCGCACTTACTGACTCACTGGTACACTAAACACCGTAGTGCACGTAGACATCGGTTACACCTCTCACCATTACTTAGATATTGAGATTCACGATATTGAGATTCATGTACACGGATACACAAATATGTTGCACTGGTACACGACTAGACCAATGCACGGACTACCGCATTTCATATCATGTCATGTTTACATATTATTGTTACATTTGCATGTCATGTTTCCATATCACTGTTACACCGGCATATTATGTTGACGTATCACTGTTACACCGGCATATTATGTTTACGTATCACTGTTATACATGCATGTTATGTTTCCATCGCCCTGTTACCAGTGCATGTATGCTTTCTCTATTACTGTCATAGGAATCCCCGTTCATAGTACATGTATTATTGTTCCATGTCCCGTCTTCATGTTATATGATTGCTTCATGTTACTGATATGGATATACTCGATACTGGACATGAGAGCTGTTGATATGCGATATGTGGAATCCCACATCTATTGTTCATGTTATATTGTTCATGGTATATTGTTCCCGTGATATTGTTCCCGTTTTCGGGTATATTGTTCTCGTTATATTGTTCTACGCTATCAACAGAGCTCAAGTCCAGTTAACATGTTACCCGTATCATGTACAGTGGTTGTCTTGTTACATTGTAGACTTGATATAACAGATCATAATGATAACTGGGGTTTGGGGGAGACTTGACGGTTGATTAGATCTTATCGGGTGATGTACTGGATCCATATTGTTTTCCCACTGCAGGGGACGGTAGGAGGGCTGCCTACCAATTGCTCCATGAGCTCTTGTTACTTGATTCATGCTCCCCTCTTAGCGGAGGGCCCTGGTCCTGGCAGCCAGGGGCTTGTTTAAGGCCGTGATCCCGGGTATGCACGGGATACATCCACCCGATAAGAACTCCTCGACCACGGGTTTCCAATTAACATAATAAAACAGTATACACAATAGTGACGTCGGGAACACTTGATATTTGGTTGCTCTCTCGTTTGGATAATGGTACCCGTAGGCCATGTCCGGATGGGTTCGACTGGGGTGCGGGCTTCAGTATGAACCGCCAGTGGTATGGGACACTGGAAGAGAGTAATTAAAATAGCAGGTGGTACTGATTGCTACTATTGTATAAATGACATGACTTGGACATGACTTGCCTGATACATGTTTAGTTATACTTGTTACTGTTCCTGATCATTTATTCGGTACCGTGTTACTTGTATACTTATTACTGTATCTGTTTCCTGTTACACTTTCTGTGATGGCATACTACGCATGTTCCACAGTACATCTATTCTGTTTCCTGTATTCCTTGCAGACATCGTGACTGTATATGCACGACACCGTATGATGGTTATATGGTATATGCTCACATGCATGTTCATATTGCATATGCCCACCTGCATGTTCATTTACATCACTACCATATTCATTTCCATCACGTCACCACTAGACAACATTATTTATTATATAAACTGGACACGACTATAGACATGACCCGATGGTAACCGGCTAGGTAGTGATGGTACCAAAAGATGACATGTTTATATATTTCTACTGCTTCCTCTATGCTTATGATATCATGTTACTTGTACCACATCATGTATTATACATTAGTATCGTGCTTGTATTATTATGTATATATTCCTGCCTTCTTCATTTTACCACTCACTAGGTCGCTTTCTGACGACCCTGGGTTTGCATGCCCAGATTGGAGATCCGAGTTACCATAGCTTCAGAGAGTGCCTTGGAGTCACATGGGAGATTCCGCATCGGGACTATTCCTAGGTATCTTTGTGCTTTATTTCCGTTATCTTCTTTGTCCCCATTTTTCATATTTGTTATGATTGCTGACCTCTTTCTGCAGGTATTCTTGTACTGCTTTCATGCTGGACCTCATATCTATATGGAGCTATTGTACTGTACTGAGGCTTAACGTACGCGTGAGCGTGTTTTCACCTCGCGTATGTACGTCGCCATAACGTCCCGTACCTGCGGGATTGGGGCGTTACAAAAAGGCTTTGGAGAAGATGATCTTTTAGAAAATGATTTGAGAGTGATTTGACTGTAATTTAAATTATGAAAAAAATTCGGGCTCACTAATCTTCTACTCAACTATTTACTTATCTCAAGAACACTTTGGTGCATCACTTTTATCATAAGCAAAAACTTTAGTTTCTTTTAATGTTCAAGTAAAACAAATAAGATGGTTTTTGTTTAAATCTTAAGGTCTTTCTTAACACAACATTAAAAATAGAATGTTAAACCATCAAGCGCGAAAAAGCAAGTATGAAATAAAAATAATTTAAAAATATTTGTGCTTTGAATGTCTAAGTTTAAAAAAGAAACATCTTCATGTGCTTTCAAGAACAAAGTTCAACTCAGGCATTATTATGATTCAAGAAAATTGCTTTCATAAAAATCGATCAAGAGAAAAGAGGTAGAATAGATTGATTAGTGAGCCCAGGAGATAGTTTAGTTACTCATGATAAAAAGAAAATAAATAAGAGAATGAAAATCAAACATAAACATACAGAATTGAGTCGAGTTGAATAAGTAAGTTGAATCTCCTTTGATTGTCACTTCAAGTATGAATTACACACTCAATTTCACTTTTCTTTCTTTGCTAGTCTAAACTGAAGTAAATATGAGATACAGCTTCTCAGAACTATCTAAAAATACTCCTAAAACTCTAAAAATGAAAAATAATTCTAATCCTAGTTTTTGCTTTCTTTTTCAGTGCAAAACCTGCCTTTTATAGGCAAAAACCCAGAGGGGAAAGGAGTGAAGAGATAAGGGGAGCAAACGCTCCCTTTATCTCCACCAAATGGCTGTGGATCCGCAGCCAGGATGTGGCCAAATGGCCACATCCATGTGGGGATTTGGATGGCGTGTCATTTTGCCCCCTTTGGTCTGGCTGGATTTGTTGTTTGTCTCTGATTCTGATCTGATCTCCGGTGATTCTCAAGCTAACTGATTTGGATTCTTATAAAATCAAATAAACCAGTTTTTCAACCTCCCTGATTTGCCATGATCTGCCCTGATTTTCTGATTTAGAATTAATTCTGAATTAAATCAGAACTTGATGGGCTTTTGGGCTCGTTTCTCTTCCCTTTCTTTTAGCAATGGGCCTGCATTTTATAAAGAAAAAATAAGACTTATTAATAGGATTTATAGATAATAAACATGGTAATGTGACAATATATATGTAATATATGTGACCGATCACACCCCCACACTTATCTTTTCCTCGCCCTCGAGCAAAACATCAAAACTTATCCTAATCAATTATTATACCACTTTCGCAGGTCACTCGATTGCACTGAGCATGTGCAACAAGCCGTTAAACCTCTAGGTTTTTCCTAGAGGACAAGTTTTGTCTCGTGAGGGTTTTCATTGGATTACACCCACAAAATCCATAAAAAAAGAGAAAAAATTGTTAGTATTTTTGAAAAGCATTTTGAAAAGATAGAAAATATTTGAAGTAAAAATCGAACTTTTCATTCCTAAACTTAGTCTCTATTCAAAAACATGTCATCAATCAAAGTAAGGAGTTAAATTATATTTCTCATCTAGTTTATTACTTTACCCTAAGTCATATGCACCTTCGTGACCGTGAAGTTTGACTAAGGGTTCTTTAACATTAACTCTTATCCCTTATTTATATTTATTTATTTTTTTGGTGGTATTTATTCATGAATTCCATTAGGCTTTCTAATCTACCCATGTAACGAGCCTTTAGTCGGTGACACCCAAACCGGACAATTTTAGGGCACCAAGTGAGAAAACACCCTAATAACTTAAATACTCGAGCAAATAAGGTCACGAAATTAAGGATTTTTATTTATAAAATGTACCCCTTTTAGGCGTGAATACTTATGCCTCATGAGGCACAAATACCCAGCTTAATCAGAGGATTTATATATATATATATATGTGTATGTGTGTGTGTGTGTGTATTCAAACTTATCTAATTATCTTTTGCATAAATACCAAGGCTTGCTTAGGCCAAAATACCTAGCAAATTAATAGTTAGATTTGCATACACACACACATATACATATATACATACATACATACATACGTACATACATACATACATATATTATAAGGTATATGAATTTTTGTCTTTGAACCCTAACTGTGTAAGTGTATAAAGTGTACATATTTCTTCAAGGTAAAGATCAAGACTAAATTATTTTCATCAATTTTCTTTCTAACCCTGAAAATCAAACAAGTTATCGTATTTTGATCAAGTATAAGAAATCCTAATTATGATTTTCCTATTCCTTAAAATTAACTTAATTTCTTACAAAAATATATCAAAATATTATTCTTTTCTTTCAAAAGTTATATATATATATATATATATATATATATATATATATATATATATATATATATATATATATATATATATAGTTATATTAGTCATGTTAGACCCCTCTCCCACACTTATCTCATGCATTGTCCCCAGTGTATGAAAGAAATGTATAAATGCATGAAATGAATGTAACAGAAAAAAGTTACCAATACACTGGGTCGAAAAGACCCATAGCCGTTTCATTTACCGGCACCGATTCCAAGAAAGGTTTAAGGCGTTGACCATTTACCGTAAAGTCATTTCCATTCTTGGTGTCACTGATCTCTACAGCACCGTGTGGAAACATAGTTTTTACAACGAATAGCCTAGTCTACTGATTTTAATTTTTCTGGAAAAAGATAAAGCTTAGAATTATAGAGTAAGACTTTTTGTTCAAGGAAAAAGGTTTTTCATATGATGTGTTTATCATGAAAAATCTTAACTCTATCTTTAGTGATCTTAGCATTTTCATAGGCCTCATTTTTCAACTCCTCTAATTCGGAAATTTATAATTTTTGAAGGTCACGGGCCTTAGTCAAGTCAAAATTTGGCTGCTTGATTGCCCATAAGACCCGGTGCTCTACTCAACGGTAGGTGCAAGCCTTCTCAAAGACTAACCTATAAGGAGATATCCCTAGAATCGTTTTGAAAGTGGTCCTGTAGGCCCATAGGGCATCTATAAGTTTGGTGGACCAATCTTTTCGGTTTTAGTTCACGATTTTCTCCAAAATAAGTTTGATTTGTCTATTAGAAACCTCAACCTCCCCACTGGTCTGAGGATGTAGGGTGTGGATAATTTGTGAGTTATGGCGTACTTTCGCATAAGAGCTTCAAAGGATCTATTGCAAAAGTAAGTACCATTATCACTGATGATAGCGCGAGGGGTTTCGAAGCGTGAGAAATTGTTCTTTTTCAAAAACTTTATGACAACTTTGTTATCATTAATTCTACTAGGATGGCTTCTACCCACTTAGACACATAGTCCACAGCAACCAATATGTATTGGTTTCGAAATGAATTAGGAAATGAACCCATAAAGTCGATGCCCTAAACATCAAAGAATTCTATTTATAGAATTAGGTTGAGGGGCATCATATCTCATTCCGAGATCCTTCCTACCATTTAGCATCATGGGCACATCTTGCAAAATTCATAAGCATCTTTGAACAAAGTGGGCCAATAGAACCCACTTTGCAGCATCTTTTCAACAGTCTTGCGGGGACCAAAGTGCACACCGCCTGCAAGTTTGTGACAGAAAGACAAAACACTCTTAATCTCTTCATCAGGAATGCACTAAAAATAGTATTTAAAAAGATACGGTTCCTCCCAAAGAAATACCAGACTTGAGATAAGAACCGGCATATATCGTTTTTAGACCAATAAGATGGAGTTTGGTTTGTAACTAAATAATTCACTTTATCAGCAAATCAAGGTTCCTTAAGACAGCTAAGAGATTTTCATCAGGAAAGTCCTCATTTATGGGCAATTTGTTGCATGGAGAGTTTGGGATTCGCGAGAGATGGTCAGCAACAACATTTTCTATGCCTTTCTTATCTCGAATCTCGAGATTGAATTCTTGAAGAAGGAGGATCCAACGAATGAGTCAGGCCATGTCATCCTTCTTCATCATGAGGTACCTAAGCGCAAAATGATCGGTGAAAATTGTAGTTTTGGATCCTAGTAGGTAGGGATGAAATTTCTCTAAGGCAAACACTGCTGCTAAGAATTCCTTTTCAGTAGTAGTTTAGTTCATTTGAGCATCATTGAGAGTCCTACTAAAGTAATAAATTACATGTTGCTTATTATTAATGCGCTGTCCTAGGACAGCACCTATTGCAAAATTAAAAGCGTCGCACATGATTTCGAATGGCATAGACCAATCCGGTGTAGATATGATTAGTGTAGAAATAAGCTCTTTCTTAAGCTTCTCCCAAGAATTCATAAATTCAGCATCGAAAGTAAAAGACACATCCTTCTAACAGATTAGTCAAAGGTCTAGCAATCTTGCTAAAATTCTTGATAAATCTTTAGTAGAAACTAGCATGTCCTAAGAGGGATCGAATATCCTTCACGCATTTGGCATGGGAAGCTTAGGATTACCCTCAATCTTGGCTCTATCCACTTCAATTCCTTTCTTAGAGATTTCATGACCCAAGACAATTTCATGTCTTATCATGAAGTTGCATTTCTCTCAGTTCAGTGTCATGATTTTTCTCAGCACAATATTGGAGGACGAGTTCTAAATGGTGAATACATTGAGTAAATGAATCTCCGTAGATGAAGAAATCATCCATAATGATTTCTAAGAATCGTTCCACCATATCAGAGAAAAGACTCAATATGCAATGTTGAAACGTTATTGGGACATTGCATAAGCCGAAAGGCATTCGACGTAAGCAAATGTCTCAAATGGACATGTGAACGTCGTCTTTCTTAGTCCTCAGGAGCAATAGGAATCTGATTATATCCCGGGTAACTGTTCAAGAAACAATAATACTCGTGGCCCCCCAAACGTTCAAGCATTTGTTCAATGAAGGAAAGTGAGAAATAGTCCTTACTAGTTACTGCATTCAGCTTCCTATAGTCAATGCAAACTCAAATTTTCGTGGGAAGTCGAGTTTGAACCAACTCTTTATTCTCGTTTTTCACTATGGTAAAATCGGATTTCTTTGGAACCGCGTGGACAGGACTGACCCATTGGCTATCAGAAATGGATAGATTATCCCATTATCTAAAAGTTTAACAATTTTAATATGAACAACCTCTTGCATTATAGAATTTAACCTACGCTGCGGGTCTCTTTTTGGTGTTGCATCTTCATTGAGATGAATGCAATGTTGAATTATAGTTGAACTCAATCCCTTTATATCGGTCATAGTCCAACCAATGGCTTCCATATATTTTCTCAGAATTACTTTAAGATCTTCTTCTTGCCCATCATTTAAATGGGAGTCAATTATGATAGGAAAGGTCTCTTGTTCGCCTAGATAGACGTACTTGAGATGCGCAGGTAAGGCTTTCAATCTAAAAGGAAGGGGAAGGCTCACTAGAAGGATGAGTCAAATTTATTGGCTCCACATTTGGTGAAATAGGGTTCAAGACCCAATTCACAGCAGACTCGACGTCCTGATCAAGGTTAAAGTCGTCATACTCTAACTCGAAGTCACAATCAGTTTCTAGTTTCAATTCTTCCATGTGTTCACTGGTTAAGTTCTTAATGAGGTTGACTTTAAATGTTTGATCCTCAACATCATGGGTTGCTTTCCTAGATTGAAGACATTGACTTCTCTAGTCATGTTTCCAAAGGTGACCGCATGGACCCATTCCTACAATTAATAATGGCATTGGTAGTAGTAAGGAATGGTCGCCCTAAGATAACAAGAGTTTGAGCCCTAAGATTGGACATAAGTTGTCTCTAGAATTATGAAATCAACAGTGTAGATAAACTCCCGACCCGGATAAGGACATCATTAATTTCCTCCTTGAAACTTTTACTGAACGGCTAACCAGTTGGATAGTGACTCGAGTTGGACTAAGATCGCCCAACCCGAGTTGTTGATAAACTGAGAATGGAAGTAAGCTGATACTTGCCTCTAAGTCAAGAAGTGCACGATTAATCTCGGCTTGTCCTATGGTGCAGGCAATTGTGAGACAACCCGGATCCTTGTACTTGACAGTATCAGACCCGACAGTAGCTCACCAATGTTAGTGGCTAAAAAGACTTTCTTGGGTACATTAGTCTTTCTCTTCTTGGTACACATGTCCTTAAGAAATTTTGCATAAGATGGGACTTATTGAATGGCATCAACAAGTGGCACATTTATCTTTACTTGATTGAAGATCTCAATTATCTTATTCATGTGTGAATTTTACTTATTGTTTTTCAGCCTATTAGGAAATGATACTATAGTCTGGTATACCTGACTGGTTGACTTATCTGTTTCAGATTTGTCAGATTTGGATAGATTAGGACTAGATGATGTGGATGCTTGAGTGTGGTTGTCCTAAATGAGTTTAGACAATGTTGACACTTGACTATCAACTTTCTTTCCCGACCTCAATGTATGAACAACATTACATTGATTCAATGATTGATCCTCAGCCAAATGAGTTTGTTGAGAATTCCTAGGATTGATTATTGGCTGATTAGGCAAGGTATACCCTTTTGTCTCTCATTTTGTGGATGGGCTAATTGAATCATTTGAACCTTTAGCCTCTGTATAGTTTGCATGAGGGAATCTTGTTCTTCATGTTCCTTTTCATGTTTCTCTCAAAGTCAGTCATTCTCCTTTCAAGTTGAGGATTTTAGAAGGAGGATTGTGGAGCTTGGTTGGGAAAGTTTTGTTGATAGTTTGAGAAATTGGGTTGATGATTGGGAGAATTATGATGGTAATTGGAAAAATTGGGTTTAGATTGGAGGAATTATTGGAATGATGGAAGTGGCTTGCGCTGTTTGACCGTGAGTGGTCATTGTTATTTTAGCTTCATGAGAAATTTGGGTGTTTCTCTAGCTAGGATTGTACGTTGGTGCGTAAGCATCATTGTTCGGCCTTGAAAAGGCCGCATTCATCGGTTCTGGGAAGTGTTGTTGAGGACACTCCTCAACACATGATTCAAGGCTTGACCGTAAGTACAAGCCGGAGTTAGAAATTGGTTTGGGCTGACCCGATTGACTGGACTTGGTTCCTTAGTTTCTAAAACTTTCAGTCTTCTCGCTAGGTTTGCAATTTTAGCCTCGTTAGCTATGGATGATTCAATTAAATGGAGACCTCCTTTTGAAGAGATAGAGTTTGAATTTCTAGAGTTTTCACTAGTTGGTTCCCATTGGATGGTCTTTTCAGCAAGATCCTCATATAAATCTCATCCTTTATTCTCATCCTTCTTTAAGAATCCCCCTTGGCACATGGTTTCTAAGAGGGTCTTGGTAGAGCAGTCTAAAACGTCATAAAGAATTTGGCATTGTCTCCATTTCTCTATTCTATGATGAGAATATTGGACAAGGAGGGCTTTGAAGTGTTCAAAATACCTCCAAAACAGTTCACTAGGTTCTTACTTGAACTGTATGATGTTTTTCCTAACGAGAGCGGTCTTATGAATTGGATAGAATTTCTTCAAGAAGACCTTGATGAAACCATCCTAAGATGTGATAGAGCCGGTCGCAAAGCTGTAAAGTCATTTCTGGCTAAGTCCTTAAGAGCGAAAGAGACAAATTTCAACCTAATAGCATCATCTATAAGGTTTGAGGTTTTCATCATTAGATATACTTTCTCAAATCTCTTATATAGAAATAAGCATCTTCGGACTCCAAGCCATGAAACTTGGGGAGTGTGTTGATGAACTGAGGGTTGATCTCAAAATTGTATTCACCAACCGATTGAAATTGGATGTGAGATGGAAGTGAGGTTCTAATGGGATAGAACCTATCTGTAAAGATGTCGGTTGAGCCATAATCGGATCTGGTCTTGGTTCAAACTTGGGTGGTGATGTGTTTCTAGTTAAGCTAGATGAATTGAATTAGGGTCTCTTGACCACACTTGCATGCACAAACACAATCACAAACAAGTTCACCAATAGTCAACAAGAGGAAACAACCAAGCCTCGTCTAAGGTAACCTTGACCTACACAATTCCTAACTGGTTGATTGTCCACAGGAGGTATAATGCAGACTTTGACCGCAAGCTAATTAGCCAGGTCAGGGCAAGATTGGTGGGAGGTACCCGTGCAAAAGCGACGAACCTAATTAAGCAAACCACCAGCCTTCGAGGTTTCGCCCCTCAATCCCTTTCTTTAGACACTGATTTGACAAGAGTCAAATTCTAACACCTTTTCCCTTAGGATAATCTTGTAATGAGTTCGAGATGTCCCTAAGGCCAACGTCTATCAGATTTTAAATTAGGCTTAGGTTGTGCGTGCTTGGAGATGATTTGTGGCTAAGAAAGGGTAATGATTTCCCCACCTTATCTTGATTTGAGTTTTGCCCTTAAAATTGATTGTACAAAGTGTGCAAGATATAGAAAAGTAATATTCACAAGAAAATATCACCCAAGAATGTTTCCTAAATTATATGCTATGCGAACGTACCTTATCTCCAGCTATCTTCAACAGTAATTGTAAAAGAAACGTAATTAGACAAATGCCTAGAATGCAAATCTAAACGTTTTTTAAACAATTAGCAATCAATCAGATTACTGCTGGATTAAAAACAGGGAGTGTGAATATCAGATATAACAGAAATAATACATAAAAACTATATTTTTGCAAAACGATATGTCCTACAAAAAGAGTTTTTAGTAGTCCAAAAATTTCAAGTTTTTGCGCTACAATTTCTTGAAATTCTGTTTCCCACTTTCGAGAGTAGAGGCACAGAATAATAAGTCTTCTCCTGCAAATCTTGAATGCTAAATCTGATTCCTTAATGCCCCTAAAATAAGACACCAAACTTGTTAGAAAATAATTATACCGTTCCCTCCCCGGCAACGACGCCAAAAATGGATTGAAAAATGAAAGCAATGAGAATTACCGCCTATTTTGGGCTAACGGGCGTGTCCACGAGGAGGAATGCGAATGAAAGCATTTCGTTGTTTTTATTTAGAAAACAAAGAATGGTGTTGATTTTTTTTATATTGAAAAAGAGAATAGAGAGAGAGAAGAGAAGTGATTTAAAGAAAATTTAAAACTTGGAAAAGGCTTTAGAGAAGATGATCTTTTAGAAAATAATTTGAGAGTGATTTGGCTGTGATTTAAATTATGAAAAAGATCCGGGCTCACTAATCTTCTACTCAACTACTTATTTATCTCAAGAATACTTTGGTACATCACTTTTATCATAAGCAAAAAACTTAGTTTCTTTTAATGTTCATGTAAAACAAATAAGATGGTTTTGATCTAAATCTTAAGGTCTTTCTTAACACAACATTAAAAAGAATGTTAAACCATCAAGCGCGAAGAAGCAAGTATGAAATAAAAATGATTTAAAAATATTTGTGCTTTGAATGTCCAAGTTTAAAAAAGAAACATCTTCATGTGCTTTCAAGAACAAAGTTCAACTCAAGCATTATTATGATTCAAGAAAATTGCTTTCATAAAATCGATCAAGAGAAAGGAGGCAGAAGAGATTGATTAATGAGCCCAGAAGATAGTTTAGTTACTCTTGATAAAAAGAAAACAAATAAGAGAATGAAAATCAAACATAGACATATCGAATTGAGTTGAGTTGAATAAGCAAGTTGAATCTCCTTTGATTGTCACTTCAAGGATGAATTACACACTCAATTATACTCTTCTCTCTTTACTGGTCTAAACTATAAAGTAAATATGAGATACAGCTTCTTAAAACTATCTAACAATACTCTTAAAATCCTAAAAATGAACAAGAATTCTAATCCTAATCTTCGCTTCCTTTTTCAGTGCAGAATCTGCCTTTTATAGGCAAAAACCCAGAGGGGAGAGGAGTGAAGAGATAAGGGAAGCAAACGCTCCCCTTATCTCCACTAAACGGCCGCGGATCCACGGCCAGGATGTGGCCAAATGGCCACATCCAGGTGGGGATTTGCGGGGCGTATCATTTTGCTCCCTTTGTCTGGCTAGATTTGTTGTTTGTCTCTGATTTTGATCTGATCTTCGGTGATTATCAAGCTAACTGATTTGGATTCTTATAAAATCAAATTAAACCAGTTTTCAACCTCCCTGATATGTCATGATCTGTCCTGATTTTCTGATTTTAATTAATTCTGAATTAATCAGAATTTGATGGACTTTTGGGCTCATTTCTCTTCCTTTCTTTTAGCAATGGGTCTGCATTTTATAAAGAAAAATAAGACTTATTAATAGGATTTATAGATAATAAACATGGTAATGTGACAATATATATGCAATATATGTGACCGATCACTTACACATTTGGGATTCAAAACAAAAAGTCTTGTGTTTTAGAAAAAGTATATATAAAATAAATAAACCTAATTATTAATTAGCTAGGTACTTTGGCCTAAGAAAGTTTTGGTATTTACGCGAAAGATAATTAGGTAAGTTTGAAAAAAAAGAAAATATATAATATATGTATTAGAATATCTAATAATCAATTAGTTAGGTTTAGAGCCTTAAGAAGCCGTGGTACCTACACACAAAAAAAATAGATGAGTTATACATATTAAAAAAAAGAAATGCTTAAAGGGCAACTTCGAACTTCTTACCAAAAAAAAGAAATAATAAATGTATAAGGCATGAGAGTTGAAGTTGAAGAGTCCCAAGTAAAAAAATTCACGTTCACAAACATGCATATGACTTAGGGTAAAAATAATAGGCTCGATGAGAAATTTAGTTTGAATATTAACCTAAATTGATAAATAAATATTTGAGTAAAGATAAAGTATAAGAATGATCAATTTGGTAATCCTAAAAGCTTATAAATTAATTAATTTTGCCAAAGATATGTCAAATATTTTCCTCTCTTAAAATGGAATTTTGAAAAAACTAACATTTTATTTTTCTTTCTTTATAGATTTTGTGGATGTATCCACTAAAAACCCTCACGAGACAACACTCATCCTATAGGGATAACCTAGAGGTTTAACGACTTATTGCACCTGCTAAGTGCAATCGTGATTCCTATGAAAGTGATTAGGATAGTTAGATTAGTTTTTTTATTTTACTCGAGGACGAGCAAAAGATAGGTATGAGAGTGTGATTAGTCATAAATAATGCATATTATTATTCACATTTTCATGCTTAATTTTTATAAAACATTACTTTTTAATTAATTTATTTTTTAGTAATGTGCATGCCTCCCATAATCTAAGAGAAAGCTCAAAGAAACCCAAAAACCCACAATTATTATGAAAATAAAGATTAATTGGAAGATAAAGGAAGCTTCTATTTTATTCTTTTTGAATTTGGGTTTTAAATTAATTTAATTTAAAATCTAGATAAAGAGAAGAGTAGAACAAGATAAATCCTCATCCCAATTGAAGACAGATATGAATTCCAATTCAAATTCCAGTTGCTTGCACTACAAGTCCTAGAAGATGAAGACGATAAAACAAAATCTATTTGAAAAGAGAAAGAGAATCCAAACTAAATTCGGATTTGAATATAACTTGCATCTCAGTTTACTTAGAGATAGACGATATTTCAAAATTCAGGAATCAAATGAAGATTCTGAGCATAGATCTCCAAAAAAATGGACGAGATGAAGCCACGCGCCAAACCGCGTGACCAGACTCCACAAAGGAGCCGCGGCCTCCCCTTTTTGCCGCGAAACGAAGTCACCTTGGGGCCACGTACGTCGAGTTTTGTTGGAAGTATTGTATTAGGACTCTAGTTCTCAAATTGATCAACAGAGAAGAACCATCTCAGAGATTGAGTATAGGATTATTTGTTTAGCCATTTTATTTTCTGAATTTTTTTGTATTATTTTGCTTTATAATTGTAGAAGAAGATTTTTAAAGAAGAAGAAGAACTTGTAATTGGCTGGTGACATCTATTTCTAAAGGTTCATTATTCTTTTCATCTCTCTTGTTCTTTAATTTAGTTTTTATTGCTTTATTTTCTTTTGTTTTTTTCCTTCTTTTCTTGTTGATGCAACTTTCTTTCTTCATAATAAATCTTATTAAAATAAAAAAAATGAATAACTAAATTAACTTGTAGTTTGCTAATCTCTCGATCAACTAAATTTAGTCTAAAAGATGAATTGATTGAAATCCATGCTTATTAGAAATTCTAAGATTAAAATTGATAATTCTTAAAGATGAATAATTAACTAAGTTGAATTAAGTAAGGGTTGCACTTTTTAATAGTTATTCTTAGTTCATATTTAGAAGTTTTGATTGCATCGTGTAGCTTTAAAAGACTTTTCTTATGCTATGCTTAGAAACTAGGATGAATTAAAGTTTAATTTCAATTAGTGTACTCTAATTAGGATTTGCAATATTTTTACTCATCTTACTTGATTTTCAATCAAACCTAGGGTAGATTTTTATAGCTCAATATGATGTTCTACCCTCTTAAACTAACACTTAGCTGTGGTAGATGATTAGTAGACTATAATCTCCTTTGCATAATTAAATTCTTTTCTTAAAATCTATATCTTTTTTTCAAGCTATTTGTTAGAGAATTCATTCTGAAAAGCTTCCATCGCATCCTTCCCTGTGGATTTACTCGTCTAGCACTTGCTAAGCGGATAAATTGAGAAGAGAATAAGAACTTTCTAACTTTAATTTTTTTTTTATTTCAATTCAATTTCACTTCTTCAATTATGTGTGTATAATGAGCTCGAGCAATCCAGAACTAATCTATCATTTACATTTTATTTAAAACACAAAATCTTAAACTTACAAACATGACTCAAATCTTGAAAATCTTCTTCTCCATCTTTAGTTGGTCCAAACTTGATCCATGAGCTAGACTCCTCTTTGAGTACCTGATGCGATCTTGAAACGCGGGCTTTTGAATCAACATGTGTTAGTTTTAAAACTTGACTTCGAATCTTTTGTTGAAGCTAAACATTGACTAAGATTTTGATCAAATATCTGAAATTTATTAAACACAAGATCATAGTACTATAACTACGTGAGTTAATTGAAAATCACATAGAGGGGGGGGGGAGAATAGGTGATAATGCTAATCAATGCACAATTTAAAAAATTATGAAGCAACAATCTCACAAAGCAAGTGAATATAGTAATGAATATAGAGAGCAAGTAATAAGAGCAAGTAAACCAAACGCAAACACCGAGAATTGATATCGAGGTTCGAGCACCCAGCTCTACTTCCCCGCCTTCCCCAGAAGGATTCCAACCACTTTCACTATCACAAAGATGTCACAAATACACCGGAGTACCCAACTCCACAATCTCAAGTACAAGCAATCTCTGAGTAGTCAAAAGACCACAAATTCTCTCTTGCAAAATTTCTTCCCTTACAAAGATCCTTAGAGAATAATGAGTAGGAATGAAGCTCTTGTGTGTAAGGAGAAAAGAAAAAGAAATCAGAGAGTTCTTGAAAACACTTCAGAAAATGAGAGAGAATTTCAGCACAAAAACCAAGAAACCAAGTCTTTTTGAATGCCTTAAACTTTTGGAAATTTTGAGAATTTTTCTAGTAACCAACCTCTCCCTAAACACCCCTATTTATAGGAGAGGGTTAGGGTTAAGAGATAAAACATATTTAAGGCTAATCAGAAAGTATTAGAACCAAAACATGTCACTTAAACATACTTAAGTGAGAAAAGGACAAAAATAAACCAGCTCAGAAAACTAGCCGTTACTGTTCAAACGGCTAGCTCGGTCGACCGGCCCGGTCGACCGCTAGTTCAAAGAAAATAGCCGTTGCAGGCTACGGTCGACCGGCCGGTCGACCCAAACAAACAGAGAGCTCTGCTCTCAGACCCGGTCGACCCGGACGGTCGACCGTCCAAAGTCTGCCAAACGTGCACAGATTTGTGCACGTCGGTCGACCGACCCGTCGACCGACTTCAAGCAGAGTCGACTTGTCAGAAGACTAGTCGACTGGATGAAGTCTGGAACAGAAAACTGGGTCAGAAAAACAGTTTTGAAAATATTTTGAAAAATCTTTTAACACTCCTAAAAATCACCAAAAATAGTTTTATCATTTTGCATTGATATAAAACATGTGGTAAAAAGTTTAGCTCAAATATCAATCAATATGAACTATTTTTGTCTCTTATCATTTTTACCAAAAACCAAAAACTGTATTTTCTAAAACTTGGATTTTGAATAGAAAAACGTTTTGTCCAAAACTCTTCCAAATACAAAACATGATATTTAAACATTTTGAAGCATGATGTATATGGATATAATCCTATATACATGAAACATATATATATCATAGTTTTTGTCATTAATTCCAAAATAAGTTTAGTTAAAACACAAAACTTAAAACACATGAATAGATAAATCAAAGTAAGTTTGTAGGTTGAAGATTGTATACAAACTATTTTTGTACATGTTATAGGAAATATGTTTGGAAATAAGATGTGCGCAAAACGTGTGTGATAGAGCTTCAAACCTATTCACTATTCTTTAACAAAACTCTAAACTAAAAAAATCTAATAAACTATCTTGAGCAATCTTGAAGTTTTGAGCCATGCGATGCCTTGCTAGAGCCTTCTCTTCTATGTTCCTTCCTTGATGTGCAAAAAGCCTTCTTTGCTTCATGAACTAGAATTCTTGCAATAGCTAAGCAATGGCCTCCAAATATGGTACTAACCTGAAACTTATTTTAAACAAACTAATTAGTACCAAATAGCTCTTATTTGTTTTGTTATTATCAAAACTCTAAACAAATAGAGAGTGTAACCTTTTGGGCCAACAATCTCCCCTTTTTGATGATGACAAAACAAATAGCTATAAACAAAAGTATAGGGGAGGAGAAAGCTCCCCCTCAAATTATGCTATATTAAACAAAGAAAAACAATGTAATTTGTAATTTGCAAGTAAACATCATAAAACCAAAAACCAAAAACACTTGCAAAACACTTAAACTCAAATTACAAGAATTCATGAAAACACATCAAAAACAAAAAACTTAAACTCTTTACAAAACACTTCAAAAACAAAACACTTAAACTCAAATTACAAGAATTTATGAAAAACCATCAAAAACTCAAAAATATATAAAACTCATATGGAACCAAAACCATATGAACTCATATTTCCATACATAAACTCATTCTCCCCTTTTTGTCATACATCAAAAAGGGTTAAGAAAACATTTATTCAATAACACAAACATTAAGTTCACCACAATGAATGAAAATCTAGCAAAATCAAGTGGTTTAGTGAAAATATCGGCAAGTGCAAATTCGTAGAAACATAATCAATATCTATATCTCCTTTCTCAAAATGATCTCTAAGAAAGTGATATCTAATCTCAATGTGCTTGATCTTACTATGTTGATTTGCATTTAGTCATATGAATAGTATTAGTATTATCACAAATATTTTTATATGGTTAAATGCAAATCATAATCAAGGAGAGTTTGTTTCATCCAAAGGACTTGTGCACAACAAGCCCCCGCAGCAACATACTCCGCCTCGGCGGTGAGAGAGCTACGAAATTTGTTTCCTAGAGGACCATGAAATAAGACAATTATCAAGAAATTGACATGTCCCACTAGTACTCTTTCTATCTACTCTACAACCCGCATAGCGGCATCCGAATAACTCGTCATTGAGAAATCTCCGTTTTTCGGATACCATAGACCCATTCCAATTGTTCCCTTAATGTAACGAATAATGCGTTTTACCGCAATAAGATAGGACTCTTGGGACACGATTGAAATCTAGCACAAACAAACACTAAAAATGATATCCGGCCTACTTGCCGTCAAATACAAAAGACTACCTATCATGCTTCTATACAATTTAATATCAACATTTTTACCTTGGTCATCCTTATCAAGCTTGGTGGTAGTTGCCATGGGAGTATTGCAAACCTTGAGTCTTCAAGTCCAAACTTCTTTACGAGTTCCTTTGCGTATTTGGCTTGACATATGAAGTTCCCATCTTGCAATTGCTTGATTTGGAGTCCAAGAAAGAAATTAAGCTCAACATTGAAGACATTTCAAATTCATATTGCATAACCTTTTCAAATTCCTTACATAAAAAACTCATTAGTAGAACAAAAAATTATATCATCAACATAAATTTGCACAATTAAAATGTCATTATCAACATGCTTAGTGAATAGTGTTGTATCTACTTTGCCTTTAATAAAATCATTTGAAATGAGAAAACTAGAAAGCCTTTCATACCAAGCTCTTGGAGCTTGTTTCAATCCATACCAAAGCTTTATCAAGTTTAAAACGAAATCGGGATGAACATGATCAACAAAACCGGGAGGTTGAGCAACATGAACTTCTTCATTATAAAACCATTCAAAAATGCACTTTTCACCACATTTGAAAAAGTTTAAAATTTTTGAAAGATGCAAAGCTAGTGTCATCCGTATGGCTTCAAGCCGTAATACGGGTGCAAAGGTCTCCTCAAAGTCAATTCCCTCAACTTGAGTGTAACCTTGGGCCACTAACCTAGCCTTATTCCTAATCACATTTCCGGACTCATCCATTTTGTTTCTAAAGACACTTAGTACCAATTATTGGTCTATCGTGGGGCCTAGGAACAAGGTGCCAAACTTGGTTGCGCTCAAATTGATTGAGTTCCTCTTGCATGGCTAGCAACCAATATGAGTCCGCCTCGGCTTCGAGGATGCTTTTGGGTTCAAAAATGAGAAATGAAAGTAAAATTACCACATAGGTCATGGAGTTTGGAGCGAGTTGTTACCCCTTAGATGCATCACTAAGATGAGCTCCTTGGGATGATTTGTGGCATATCTCCAAGCTTTAGGAAGCGGTTGAGAGCTTCCTCTTTATCCTCTGAGAACATCACCATTGATTCTTACTTTTCTTCTTGAGCGGGTGAGTCCTTCAAGGATAGTTTCTCCATGTCTTCACTAATGGTACAATCTCTACAACATTCTCAACAAACAATTAGATTCTTCAAATTCAACATGCATGGATTCTTCAATGGTAAGTGAAGATCTATTGAATACTCTATAAGCTTTACTAGTTGTAGATATCCAACAAAGATTGCTTCATAAGCCTTAGCATCAAATTTACCCAAGTTATCTTTAGTGTTCAAAACAAAACCTTGCAACCAAAAACTTTGAAATATGCAACATTAGGTTTCTAGAATGATACATTTCAAAGATGTTTTGGAAGAATTTTTACATAAATAAATACGATTCGATATATAGCATGCGGTGTTTACAGCCTCGGCCATAGATATTGAGGAGGTCATACTCACTTATCATTGTCCTAGCCATCTCTTGAAGTGTCCTATTTTTTCCTTTCTACAACTCCATTTTATTGTGGAGTTCTAGGAGAAGACATTTCATGCTTAATTCCCTTTTCATCACAATAAGTCATGAAGAGTTGGTTAACAAACTCCACCACTCTATCACTCCTTATTCTCAAAATCGAAAAACCTTTTTTTCAACTCTTTTTCGAAAAAATTTAAAATGAGAAAAAGCTTGATCTTTGTGTTCCAAGAAGAAAACAGTGAAGGGAGGGAAAAATCATCAACTAAAACAAATGCAAATCTACTACCATTTAAGCTTTTAGTTTTAGTAGGTCCAAAAAGATCCATATGAATTAATTCTAAAGGCCTAGTTGACATGATATCCTTGATCGGTTTGAAGGAAGACTTGGTTTGTTTCCCAAGTTGGCACGCACCACAAATGCGGTCTTCTCAAACTTCAAGCAAGGTATACCCTTCACCAAATCCTTAGAATTAATCCTAGAAAGATGGTCAAAAGATGCATGTCCTAATCTTCTATGCCAAAGCCAAGAATTTTCATCAAAAGCATTAAGCATTTAGTAGAACATCCACATTAAGCATGTCAATGATATAAACATTATCATCACGAAAACTGGTGAGAATATAATCATTGTGTTTAACATTAAAATCTTGCAAGAAGAATCATCAAAATAACTTTAAGGACCACGATCACAAAATTGACTAATGCTAAGCAAATTATGTTTCAAACCATCACAAGTACAAATTTTCTATAAAGGGAGATGCACCAATTTGAATGTTACCTATACCGATGATAGTGCCTTTGGAGTCATCCCGAAGGTGACGGAGCCACCTTCTCGTACCTTGATAGGGGTTGTAAAGTTATTGATGTCCCACGTCATGTGTCTAGAACAACCACTATCAGGTACTACCGCTTCCTACGTCTTGGAGCCTTGGTGTATACCTACATCAAATAATTTAGGACTTGATTTTGGTACCCACATTTCTTGGGTCCTAAAGAGTTAGTTTCATTAACCCAAACACGATTATTGGTTCTATTTATTTGTGCATAACAAAATTTAGCCAAATGTCCATTCTTACCACAATAAGTGTGCATCTATACATTCTACCATATTTAAAGCATAGTGAGTGTGTGATTTGAGAGGATGAGAATTGTGAGCATGAAAGATTTAGCATGAGAAGTGTTATGTGTATGTGAGCAATGAGGAATCTTAACATGTGAATCTTTAGCATGAGAGGTGTGCTTTTTTAGAAAATATTTCTTCAAGTTTTTAGTGTTAAAATCACAATCCTTATAAAGTCTTTTCAAAATCAACAATTCTAGTTTCAAAGAAGAAATTTCTTTTTCATCAATTTTAGGAAATTTTGCTTTACAAGCAACTTTGTAAGCACAAAATTCATTTTGGTAGTAGAAATGAGATTTGAGAAATTATCTCTTTTCTATAGGAAATAATAGCAAGTTGATTTTGAGAAAAGCACTTCTTTTTCCAATTTAGAGCATTCAATCTTTTTATTGTCATAGGTTTCTGAAAGTTCAACAAAGGCATGAACAAGAACTTCTTTGCTTAATTCATCATCTTCATCATCAAGAGGTTGAGGGTTTACCTTTGGTGTGTTTGCCACTAAACACATATCGCTACATCCGCCTCTCCTCGGACTCGCTTTCCGAATCCAAGTTGCTTGTACGCTTTCTTTTCTTCTGGTTTCTTTGGCTTGAAGGAGGAGGTCATCTTCTCTTGAACTCCGGGCAATCCGCCATGATGTGTCTGGGCTTTGGCAATTGTAGCATATAATTTCTCTCCTCTTTGCCTTCAAATTCCTTCGGAAGTTGAGCTTGTTCCTCTGGTACATTCTCTTCACATTGCGAACAAGTAGTGATAGCTCCTCATCTTCTTCTTCATCTTCTTCATCGTCTTCAAGGTGGATGAAGACTTGAAGCTATGGATTTCTTCTTTAGTGGAGCGGCTCTTCTCTTGCTTTCTTTCATCTCATGGGTCTTTAAGTTCCCAATGAGACTAATTAGGTCCATCTCATCCTTGTCGTTCAATTCTTTTAGGGTGGTGGCCTTGATCTCCCATGATGTAGGAAGTGCCCGAATCACTTTTCGCACCTTTGGTCATTGGAGATGTCATCACCTAAAGAAGAAAGAGCATTGGTGATTTTAGTAAATCTAGTAATCATACAATCAATAGATTCTTCATCAATTATTTTAAAGATTCATATTGGGACCTTAAGAGATCTATCTTAGCTCTCTTAACTTGTGAAGTCCCCTCGTGTGTGACCAATAAATGTTGCCAAATCTCATAGGCGGATTGGCAATGAATTACCCGTGTAAGGTCATCCTCAGTCAAGGCGGTTAAGAGGGAATTTTGGGCCTTGGAGTTAGCTCATATTCTCTAAAGTTGAAGTCGGTCCATGTGCTCTCATCACTATCGGGTGCAACATAGGGTTTGGTCAAGGATTAGCTACTAAGCTACCTAAAGATTGCAAAAAGATAGTCATCCTAACCTTCCAAATAGGAAGTTGAGTCCATCAAATTTAGGAGGGGTTTTGATGTTATCGGCCATGTTTACTAGTGAATGACAAATGGAATGCAAAATGTTGATTAGAAAATTTTAAGGATCTCTCTATGGATGTTAAGCCAAAACCTAGAGTCCAAGCTCTGATACCAATTGAAAATCACCTAGAGGGGGGTGAATAGGTGATAATGCTAATCAATGCACAATTTAAAAATTATGAAACAACAATCTCACAAAGCAAGTGAATATAGCAATGAATGTAGAGAGCAAGTAATAAGAGCAAGTAAACCAAACGCAAACACTGAGAATTGATATCGAGGTTCGAGCACCCAGCTCTACTTCCCGCCTTCCCTAGAAGGATTCCAACCACTTTCACTATCACAAAGATTTCACAAATACACCGGAGTACCTAACTCCACAATCTCAAGTACAAGCAATCTCTGAGTAGTCAAAAGACCACAAAACTCTCTTGCAAAATTTCTTCCCTTACAAAGGTCCTTAGAGAATAATGAGTAGGAATGAAGCTCTTGTGTGAAGGAGAAAAGAAAAAGAAATCAGAGAGTTCTTGAAAACACTTCAGAAAATGAGAGAGAATTTCAGCACAAAAACAAGAAACCAAGTCTTTTTGAATGCCTTAAACTTTTGGAAATTTTGAAAATTTTTCTAGTAACCAACCTCTCCCTAAACACCCCTTTTATAGGAGAGGGTTAGGGTTAAGAGATAAAACATATTTAAGGCTAATCAGAAAGTATTAGAACCAAAACATGTCACTTAAACATACTTAAGTGAGAAAAGGACAAAAATAAAGCAGCTCAGAAAACTAGCCGTTACTGTTCAAACGGCTAGCTCGGTCGACCGGCCCGGTCGACCGCTAGTTCAAAGAAAATAGCCGTTGCAGGCTACGGTCGACCGGCCGGTCGACCCAAACAAACAGAGAGCTCTGCTCTCAGACGGTCGACCGGACGGTCGACCGTCCAAAGTCTGCCAAACGTGCACAGATTTGTGCACGTCGGTCGACCGACCC
Source organism: Agave tequilana (assembly GCA_038442645.1). Taxonomy (NCBI): domain Eukaryota; kingdom Viridiplantae; phylum Streptophyta; class Magnoliopsida; order Asparagales; family Asparagaceae; genus Agave; species Agave tequilana. The sequence continues at coordinate 93,043 of JAVJIF010014774.1, forward strand.
GGTCGATCGACTTCAAGCCAGTCGACTTGTCAGAAGACTAGTCGACTGGATGAAGTCTGGAACAGAAAACTGGGTCAAAAACAGTTTTGAAAATATTTTGAAAATCTTTAACACTCCTAAAAATCACCAAAAATAGTTTTATCATTTTGCTTTGTATATAAACATGTGGTAAAAAGTTTAGCTCAATATCAATCAATATGAACTATTTTGTCTATTATCATTTTTACCAAAAACCAAAAAACTGTATTTTCTAAAACTTGGATTTTGAATAGAAAATACGTTTTGTCCAAAACTCTTCCAAATACAAAAACATGATATTTAAACATTTTGAAGCATGATGTATATGGATATAATCCTATATACATGAAACATATATATATCATAGTTTTTGTCATAATTCCAAAAATAAGTTTTGTTTAAAACACAAAACTTAAAACACATGAATAGGTAAATCAAAGTAAGTTTGTAGGTTGAAGATTGTATACAAACTATTTTTGTACGTGTTATAGGAAATATATTGGAAACAAGAGTGCGCAAAAAACGTGTGTGATAGAGCTTCAAACCTATTCACTATTCTTTAACAAACTCTAAACTAAAAAACAAATCTAATATAATTATCTTGAGCAATCTTGAAGTCTTGAGCCATGCGATGCCTTGCTAGAGCCTTCTCTTCTATGTTCCTTCCTTGATGTCAAAAAGCCTTCTTTGCTTCATGAACCTAGAAATTCTTGCAATAGCTAAGCAATGGCTCCAAATATGGTACTAACTGAAACTTATCTTAAAAAACTAATTAGTACCAATAGCTCTTATTGTTTTGTTATCATCAAACTCTAAACAAATAGAGAGTGTAACTTTTTGGCCAACAATCTCCCCCTTTTGATGATGACAAAACAAATAGGCTATAAACAAAAAGTATAGGGGAGGAGAAAGCTCCCCCTCAAATTATGCTATATTAAATAAAGAAAAACAATGTAATTGTAATTTGTAAGTAAACATCATGAAACAAAAAACAAAAACACTTGCAAAACAGTTAAACTCAAATTACAAGAATTCATGAAACACAAAAACAAAAACTTAAACCTTTACAAAACACTTCACAAACAAAACACTTAAATCTTTACAAACACTTAAACTCAAATTACAAGAATTCATGAAAACACATCAAAAACTCAAAATATATATAAACTCATATGGAACCAAAAACCATATGAACTCATATTTCATACATAACTCATTCTCCCCCTTTTGTCATACATCAAAAAGGGTTAAGAAAATATTTTTATTCAATAACACAAACATTAAGTTCACCACAAACTGAATGAAAATCTAGCAAAATCAAGTGGTTTAGTGAAAATATCGGCAAGTTGCAAATCGTAGAAACATAATCAATATCTATATCTCCTTCTCAAAATGATCTCTAAGAAAGTGATATCTAATCTCAATGTGCTTGGTCTTACTATGTTGATTTGCATTCTTAGTCATATGAATAGTACTAGTATTATCACAAAATATTTTTATATGGTTATAATGCAAATCATAATCAAGGAGAGTATGTTTCATCCAAAGGACTTGTGCACAACAAGCCCCCGCGGCAACATACTCCGCCTCGGCGGTTGAGAGAGCTACGAATTTGTTTCCTAGAGGACCATGAAACAAGACTATTACCAAGAAATTGACATATCCCACTAGTACTTTTATTCTACTCTAAACCCGCCATAGTCGGCACGAATAACTCGTCATTGAGAAATCTCCGATTTTCGGATACCATAGACCCATTCCAATCGTTCCCTTAATGTAACGAATAATGCGTTTTACCGCAATAAGATGGGACTCTTTGGGACACGATTTAAATCTAGCACAAAGACACACACGAAACATGATATCCGGCTACTTGCCGTCAAATACAAAAGACTACCTATCATACTTCTATACAATTTAATATCACATTTTTACCTTGGTCATCCTTATCAAGCTTGGTGGTAGTTGCCATGGGAGTGTTGCAAACCTTTGAGTCTTCAAGTCCAAACTTCTTTACGAGTTCCTTTGCGTATTTGGCTTGACATATGAAGTTTTCATCTTGCAATTGCTTGATTTGGAGTCCAAGAAAGAAATTAAGCTCACCCATTGAAGACATTTCAAATTCACATTACATAACCTTTTCAAATTCCTTGCATAAAAACTCATTAGTAGAACCAAAAAATTATATCAACATAAATTTGCACAATTAAAATGTCATTATCAACATGTTTAGTGAATAGTGTGTATCTACTTTGCTTTTAATAAAATCATTTGAAATGAGAAAACTAGAAAGCCTTCATACCAAGCTCTGGAGCTTGTTTCAATCCATACAAAGCTTTATCAAGTTTAAAAATAAAATCGGGATGAACATGATCAACAAAACGGGAGTTGAGCAACATAAACTTCTTCATTTATAAAACCATTCAAAATGCACTTTTCACATCCATTTGAAAAAGTTTAAAATTTTTGAAAGATGCAAAAGCTAGTGTCATCGTATGGCTTCAAGCCGTGCTACGGGTGCAAAGGTCTCCTCAAAGTCAATTCCCTCAACTTAAGTGTAACCTTGGGCCACTAACCTAGCCTTATTCCTAATCACATTTCCGGACTCATCCATCTTGTTTCTAAAGATCCACTTAGTACTATTATTGGTCTATCGTGGGGCCTAGAACAAGGTGCCAAACTTGGTTGCGCTCAAATTGATTGAGTTCCTCTTGCATGGCTAGCAACCAATATGAGTCCGCCTCGGCTTCGAGGATGCTTTTGGGTTCAAAATGAGAAATGAAAGCAAATTACCACATAGGTCATGGAGTTTAGGAGCGAGTTGTTACTTTAGATGCATCACCTAAGATGAGCTCCTTGGGATGATTTGTGGCATATCTCCAAGCTTTAGGAAGCGGTTGAGAGCTTTCCTCTTTATCCTCTTGAACATCACCAATTGATTCTTGCTTTTCTTCTTGAGCGGGTGAGTCCTTCAAGGATAGTTTCTCTCCATGTCTTCACCTATGGTTCAATCTCTACAACATTCTCAACAAACACATTAGATTCTTCAAATTTAACATGCATGGATTCTTCAATGGTAAGTGAAGATCTATTGAATACTCTATAAGCTTTACTAGTTGTAGAATATCCAACAAAGATTGCTTCATAAGCCTTAGCATCAAATTTACCAAGTTATCTTTAGTATTCAAAACAAAACACTTGCAACCAAAAACTTGAAATATGCAACATTAGGTTTTCTAGAATGATACATTTCAAAAGATATTTTTGGAAGAATTTTTACATAAATAAATACGATTCGATATATAGCATGCGGTGTTTACGGCCTCGGCCCATAGATATTGAGGGAGGTCATACTCACTTATCATTGTCCTAGCCATCTCTTGAAGCGTTCTATTTTTCCTTTCTACAACTCCATTTTGTTGTGGAGTTCTAGGACAAGACATTTCATGCTTAATTCCCTTTTCATCACAATAAGTCATGAAGAGTGGTTAACAAACTCACCACCTCTATCACTCCTTATTTCAAAATCGAAAAACCTTTTTCTTTTCAACTCTTTTTCGAAAAATCTTTAAATGAGAAAAAGCTTGATCTTTGTGTTCCAAGAAGAAAACCCAAGTGAAACGGAAAAATCATCAACTAAAACAAATGCAAATCTACTACCATTTAAGCTCTTAGTTTTAGTAGGTCCAAAAAGATCCATATGAATTAATTCTAAAGGCCTAGTTGACATGATATCCTTGATCGGTTGAAGGAAGACTTAGGTTGTTTCCCAAGTTGGCACCACCACAAATGCGGTCTTTCTCAAACTTCAAGCAAGGTATACCCTTCACCAAATCCTAAGAATTAATTCTAGAAAGATGGTCAAAAGATGCATGTCCTAATCTTCTATGCCAAAGCCAAGAATTTTCATCAAAAGCATTTAAGCATTTAGTAGAACATTCCACATTAAGCATGTCAATGATATAAACATTATAATCACGAAAACCGGTGAGAATACAATCATATGGTTTTAAACATCAAAAATCTTGCAAGAAGAATCATCAAAAACAACTTAAGTCCACGATCACAAAATTGACTAATGCTAAGCAAATATGTTTCAAACCATCAACAAGTACAACATTTTCTATAATGGGAGATGCACCAATTTGAATGTTACTATACCGATGATAGTGCCTTTGGAGTCATCCCCGAAGGTGACGGAGCCACCTTCCTCGTACCTTGATAGGGTGTAAAAGTTATTGATGTCCCACGTCATGTGTCTAGAACAAACCACTATCAAGGTACACCGCTTCCTACGTCTTGGAGTCTTGGTATGTACCTACATCAAAATAATTTAGGACTGATTTGGTACCCACATTTTCTTGGGTCCTAAAGAGTTAGTTTCATTAACCCAAACAAGATTATTGGTTCTATTTATTGGTCGTAACAAAATTTAGCAAAGTCCATTCTTACCACAATATGTGCATCTATACACTCTACCTATTTAAAAGCATAGTGAGTGTGTGATTTGTGAGCATGAGAATTGTGAGTATGAAAAGATTTAGGATGAGAAGTGTTATGTGTAGTGTGAGCATGAGGAATCTTAACATGTGAATCTTTAGCATGAGAGGTGTGCTTTTTAGAAAACATTTCTTCAAGTTTCTTAATGTTAAAAGGCACAAACCTTTAAAGTCTTTACAAAATCAACAATTCTAGTTTTCAAAGAAGAAGAAATTTCTTTTTCATCAATTTTAGGAAATTTTGTTTTACAAGCAACTTTGTAAGCACAAAATTCATTTGGGTAGAAATGAGATTTGAAGAAATTTCCCTTTTTCTTTAGAAATAATAGCAAGTTGATTTTGAGAAAAGCAACTTCTTTTCCAATTTAGAGCATTCAATCTTTTTATTGTCATAGGTTTCTGAAAGTTCAACAAAGGCATGAACAAGAACTTCTTTGCTTAATTCATCATATCATCATCAAGAGGTTGAGGGGGTACCTTTGGTGTGTTTGCCACGAAACACATATTCGCTACATCCGCCTCTCCTCGGACTCGCTTTGCGAATCCCAAGTTGCCTTGTACGCTTTCTTTCTTCCGGTTTCTTTGGCTGAAGGAGGAGGTCATCTTCTTCTTGAACTCCGGGCAATCCGCCATGATGTGTCCGGCTGTTCGGCAATTGTAGCATATAATTCTCTCTCCTCTTTGCCTTCAAATTTCCTTCGGAAGTTGAGCTTGTTCTCCGGTACATTCTCTTCAAATTGCGAACAAGTAGTGATAGCTCCTCATCTTCTTCTTCATCTTCTTCATCGTCTTAAGGGTGGATGAAGACTTGAAGCTATGGATTTCTTCTTTAGTGGAGCGGCCTCTTCTCTTGCTTTCTTTTCCATCTCATGGGTCTTTAAGTTCCCAATGAGACTAATTAGGTCCATCTCATCCTTGTCGTCAATTCTTTTAGGGTGGTGGCCTTGATCTCCCATGATGTAGGAAGTGCCGATCACTTTTCGCACCTTTTGGTCATTGGAGATGTTATCACCTAAAGAAGAAAGAGCATTGGTGATTTAGTAATCTAGTAATCATACAATCAATAGATTCTTCATCAATCATTTTAAAGGATTCATATTGGGACCTTAAGAGATCTATTTTAGCTCTCTTAACTTGTGAAGTCCCCTGCGTGTGACCAATAAATGTTGCCAATCTCATAGGCGGATTGGCAATGAATTACCCGTGTAAGGTCATCCTCATTCAGGCGGTTAAGAGGAAATTTTGGGCCTTGAGAGTAGCCTCATATTCTCTAAAGTTGAAGTCGGTCCATGTGCTCTCATCACTATCGGGTGCAACATAGGGTTTGGTCAAAGATTTAGCTACTAAGCTACCTAAAGATTGCAAAAAGATAGTCATCCTAACCTTCCAAATAGGGAAGTGAGTCCATCAAATTTAGGAGGGTTTTGATGTTATCGGCCATGTTTACTAGTGAATGACAAATGGAATGCAAATGTTGATTAGCAAATTTTAAGGATCTCTCTATGGATATAAGCCAAAACCTAGAGTCCAAGCTCTGATACCAATTGAAAATCACCTAGAGGGGGGTGAATAGGTGATAATGCTAATCAATGCACAATTTAAAATTATGAAGCAACAATCTCACAAAGCAAGTGAATATAGCAATGAATGTAAGAGAGCAAGTAATAAGAGCAAGTAAAACAACGCAAACACCGAAATTGATATCGAGGTTCGAGCACCCAGCTCTACTTCCCCGCCTTCCCTAGAAGGATTCCAACCACTTCCACTATCACAAAGATGTCACAAATACACGGAGTACCCACTCCACAATCTCAAGTACAAGCAATCTCTGAGTAGTCAAAAGACCAATAACTCTCTCTTGCAAAATTTTCTTCCCTTACAAAGGTCCTTAGAGAATAATGAGTAGGAATGAAGCTCTTGTGTGTAAGGAGAAAAGAAAAAGAAATCAGAGAGTTCTTGAAAACACTTCAGAAAATGAGAGAGAATTTCAGCACAAAACCAAGAACCAAGTCTTTTTGAATGCCTTAAACTTTTGAAAATTTTGAGAATTTTTCAAGTAACCAACCTCTCCCTAAACACCCCTATTTATAGGAGAGGGCTAGGGTTAAGAGATAAAACATATTTAAGGCTAATCAGAAAGTATTAGAACCAAAACATGTCACTTAAACATACTTAAGTGAGAAAAGGACAAAAATAAAGCAGCTCAGAAAACTAGCCGTTACTGTTCAAACGGCTAGCTCGGGTCGACCGGCCCGGTCGACCGCTAGTTCAAAGAAAATAGCCGTTGCAGGCTACGGTCGACCGGCCGTCGACCCAAACAAACAGAGAGCTCTGCTCTCAGACCCGGTCAACCCGGACGGTCGACCGTCCAAAGTCTGCCAAAGGTGCACAGATTTGTGCACGTCGTCGACCGACCCCGGTTGACCGACTTCAAGCCAAGTCGACTTGTCAGAAGACTAGTTGACTGGATGAAGTCTGGAACAGAAACTGGGTCAGAAAACAGTTTGAAAATATTTTGAAAAATTTTTTAACACTCCTAAAAATCACCAAAAATAGTTTTATCATTTTGCATTGATATATAAACATGTGGTAAAAGTTTAGCTCAAATATCAATCAATATGAACTATTTTTGTCTCTTATCATTTTTACCAAAAACTAAAAACTGTATTTTCTAAAACTTGGATTTTGAATAGAAAATACGTTTTGTCCAAAACTCTTCCAAATACAAAAACATGATATTAAAACATTTTGAAGTATGATGTATATGGATATCCTATATACATGAAACATATATATATCATAGTTTTTGTCATTAATTCCAAAAATAAGTTTTGTTAAAACACAAAACTTAAAACACATGAATAGGTAAATCAAAGTAAGTTTGTTGGTTGAAGATTGTATACAAACTATTTTTGTACATGTTATAGGAAATATGTTTGGAAACAAGATGTGCGCAAAAACGTGTGTGATAGAGCTTCAAACCTATTCACTATTCTTTAACAAAACTCTAAACTAAAAACAAATCTAATAAATTATCTTGAGCAATCTTGAAGTCTTGAGCCATGTGATGCCTTGCTAGAGCCTTCTCTTCTATGTTCCTTCCTTGATGTGCAAAAAGCCTTCTTTGCTTCATGAACCTAGAAATTCTTACAATAGCTAAGCAATGGCCTCCAATATGGTACTACCTGAAACTTATCTTAAACAAACTAATTTGTACCAATAGCTCTTATTTGTTTTGTTATCATCAAAACTCTAAACAAATGGAGAGTGTAACCTTTTGGGCCAACAATCTCCCCCTTTTTGATGATGACAAAACAAATAGGCTATAAATAAAAGTATAGGGGAGGAGAAAGCTCCTCCTCAAATTATGCTATATTAAATAAAGAAAAACAATGTAATTTGTAATTTGCAAGTAAACATCATGAAACCAAAAACCAAAAACACTTGCAAAACACTTAACTCAATTACAAGAATT